>NW_019379761.1:662569-678816 GCF_000648655.2 Copidosoma floridanum | reverse complement strand
GGGTCTTAGCTTGCGATTAATAATCTGGAATGTTAACAGGATACGTAGGTAAGACGTGGGGCTGATGAATCTTCAAGAGTACGTCAAAACATTTCCGAACTAGAAGTCGTAGTTGCCTTCGTCAACCCAAGCTACTTTTGAGGGGGGAACAAGTTTTAAGCGTTCGAAGTGGTTGCTGTGCTGACCACCGATGTGGAAAACACTAGTAGAAATAGTATTATGAATTCCCAAAAGGTCTAGAGGCTACCACTACCGTCAAAAGTAATGGTGCATGCCCTACAAGTTAGTTATACCCGCGTTGAAAAGAAGGAAAGTTGGAAAGCAAATAATGCTTCAACAAACTTACTTTTATACTGAATATTAAGGCCTTACATGCAAAAAATCAGCGCAAGGTGTCTAAAGCAAAAATTGAACCGTACTCATGGAGGACCGTATGGTAGCAAATACGGACTCTAACTACCCAGTTGACAATTCGAGGGTAAAAGTAAAAACTGTGAACTCTCTTAATGGAGGACCGTAAAGTAGCAGGGACGGACTCTAGCCACGTAGTTCACTGTTCTAAAGGTGACTGTTAATTGTCTGTTCACAGGGCCTCCGAGCCCTTTTATTAGGAGTAGCGGATCTCGATGACGCACTGGCTCGTAAATGACGCTGAAAAGATTGAGGAGGGAAATCTTGAAAAAAAAAACAGTAACCGAAAATGTAACTGGCTAGAGCTGCTTTAGTTTAGCCACTTAGAAGTTAGCATTTCCCATATCTGGTTTTCTCCCTTATATGCATCAAGGAAAGAGAAGGTGATGTATTTACTCATGCCCTTCCTTCCTCTTTTACATCCAAATTTTACAGATTTTTCCTTATTGTTAGTATCAACATTAGGATAAAATATTACTAATATTTATTAATACTAGGCACTGTTGATTCATTCAATCAAATTATTGTAAAAAGAGCGCTGAAAATTGCTTAACGTTCCGATTGAAGGCTTGGGTAAATAAACGGTCGGTGTGTTACGGTATATTTTTATTAGCATTAATAATTAATGAGTAGCAACAGTAGCCGTTGTTATGTTACTTATAGTTATAATATAAATAATGATAATAATAACAATAATAGTAATAATAATAGTAATAATAATAATCATAATAATAATAAAAATAACAATAATAATAAAATGCATTGAGGCACACCGTAGTGACAGCGGTAGTATGAGACTCAGTAGATTTTTTTATTAGACCACCCTTACCCACTACATTCCTGCTCCCATACCGCGTGGCTATTGTTCCACCCTAAACCGCGTTAACATTACTTCGGGGTGGAGCCACCAGAGAGAACATTGTATCTCACAGTATTAGCGAGCAAGTTCGCCACCAGTTGCTAGAGGTGCCAAACCTCTCAAGTCCTGAAAAGGACTCAGGATCCCTGAAGACTGGCACCTATGTCTAGCGCTTCTGTGTAGGATGCTTTCTTACTTTCACGCCATTTTCACCTCTAGCGGCCTACTCAGGGACCCCTGCTTCCTGCTCGGCAGCTCTCTCCTCTTCTTTCTTATGCCGAATGACAGACCCGACAAAGCCATCCACTGCCCTCTTCTGTGCGTATCATCTCAGAGATTATTGTTTCAGGAGTAAGTGCCACGCTAAGCCCGTCCATCAGATTCTGGCACTCACGGTACCATCTCTGACACATGAAAAACGTATGTTCGATGGTATCCAGGGCAGTAAGAGCATCTGGATGATGTAATCACCTCCATGCCATGGAGATGGGCATTAAACTGGCTGTGCCTGGAAAGGAAGTGGATGAGATAGTAATTTACCCCTCCGTGTCCCCTCTCCACCAATGGCCGCAGGTGCGGGATCAACTAGTGCGTCCACCTAACCACACCAGACTTCAACTTCACTCCTGCGGCCATGTCGCAACGTTTTCTCCCACCTATCGCTATCACTTTCGTCACCAAAGCCCAGAAACTTCCTTCGCCGCTCCAACGCAAGCAATACAACGGCAATCGTTCGTGCTATCACCATAGTGGCAGCGGAGAATACTGTGCGATAGGCGCACTTGTTTCTCAAAGATCCGATGCGCTGCACCAAAGTGAGGTGCTCCCGGATATCCCTTCTCCGGAGCGCGTCCGCCCACACCTCCGCGCCCTACAGCAGGATCGAGTTAGAGACCGACGCAAGAAGCCGTCTCTTGGCTTCCCGTGGACTCCTAACGTTCGGTATTAACCGTGAAAGTGCCCTGGAAATCCTTGCGGCTTTGTCGGCTGCTCTTCTGATGTGCTCCCAGAAGGTGAGCTGTGAATCGATCCACACTCCTAGGTAGCGTACCCCCGGACTCGTGCAGATTACCTCACCCGCAGCGTTCAAGTGGAAATCCGCCCCAAACCATTTCTGCCTAGTGAGAACGACTATCTCCGTCTTTTCAATCGCCAGCTCGAAACCGTGATCCCGAAGACACTCCAACACTATCGCGATCGCCCACCGTATTTGCGCTCAGCCTCCTCTCAGGATCTCGCTGTGACGTGCAGTACTATGTCATCAAAAAACCCCTTAGCTTAACCCCTGGAGGCATTTCAAGGCGCAAAAGTTCATGATAGACCAGGTTCCAGAGGTCGAGTCCAAGGGCAGATTCCTGCGCGACCCCCGACGTCAGACTCCTCTCTCTCGGTCCGTCTTTTGTGTCGTACTGGACTATTTTGGAGTACTCAATCCTGGAGATAACTGTCCAGGATCTTTCTCAGATAGTCCGGTACATTCTAGCGCCTTGAAGCCTTCATTATGTCGGACCATTAAGCCGAGATAAGGCATTCTTTCCGTCGAGAGTCACCAGGACGCAGGCGCTCCTCTTTTTATAAGAGGGTTTCCATGTCTCCTTAACTGACTCAAAAATCTCAGCCAAAGCCATGGCCGTCGGACGCCCTTTTCGGAACCCGTACTGATTGTCTAAGAGGCTGACTTCGCCTCTTAGGCGAAATCTTATTAGCCTCTCGAGCATTGTCCCACAATTGTCCAACATACCTAAGGGTTGGAATGACGACAGGATCAGGGAGGGTGGTTTGCCTTTGTCCAAAAGAACAAGCCTTTAAATCTTCCAACGCCCACTGAACAGTCCAACGCGCATGCAAGCATTGAACATGTCCAGCAGAACATATGGCCTCTCTATAGCTATGATCTTTAGGACTTCGGACGGCATCTTGTCCGGGCCAGGAGCCTTTCGTATCTGCATCTCCGGTGCCACCGACCTCAATTCATCGAGGGTAAAGTGAGGCACTTGGTCTACTCTCATAATCTCCCGCCTCCTGTCGGAATTCTCCGGAAAGAGGCAAGAAATCACCCTCTCCAAGAAGAGAATTTATTATGAACCTCGAAAAATCGGGAAACACAGAAGAAACAGATCAAACAAAAAGTATTATTGCCAAAATGAGTTGCTAAGGGCTTTTAAGGTCTCTGATCAAGAATTATTCGTTTGTGTATTCCATTTGAAAATGGCGATACAACATGGCCCCAACAAATTAAAAATTTTGCTTTACTTTGCTTTGCACCATATAAATTAGTGCATAATTTTTTCAATCCGAAAAATACTACATCTCAATCAAAAATGCCTTATGATGCTGTGTGTACAGAAATTTTGAGAAAAGTTATTCTAAGCTTAAAGAAATAACTTTGTAAATGTGTCATTCTTTGTTTTCTTTCCGTCATTATCCAACAAACTACAGAAAATGGACGAAAATATTTCTCTTCAAGATAAAAAATTTTTTTTTCTTTGAAAATAATAAAAACCACTTTTTTTAAACTGTCTTATTTATCTGTATCTATTTATTTTGAATATGAACTGAATGTGATTAAAGGTCTCACACTTTCAAAATTAAATATTTCATGTATCAACTACTTATGAAGACAGTAAACAGTAATTTAATTTTTTTGTGTTTCACTTGACTTGAAATATCTTATACGACCTAGGTTTTCTTGTTCTACATGATTTTTTTACCAAACATACTTTGTTGTAGTAGATACTTTTTATGCTCTTTTTCATAATGAACCTCACTGTATTAGTCCTTAATTTTGTAGGCATTACAGAAATTCTATTTCAGACATTTTTGAAATTGAGCAGTTCAGTGCTATGCTGTTACTTTTGCTAAAAAAAACAATATGGTAATTCGAAAAAATTGGACAATAAAGGTGAAATAAATTTTTTGAAATAATTGTTAACAAAAATAAATTTTTCGAATTTTTCACTAAATTTTTTCAAAGTTTTTTGAGGTAAGGAAGGATGAGTTACGTGCTCGATTAAAAATAAGCATAGATTTGTGATCAGCAATGGAAAATACATATTATAAAGCTTCAATTTAAATTTTTAAAGGTCCAAAACTGTTTTTAATGAGGTGAAACTGCTACCTCAGAGTAATTTTGACTAGTTGCAGCCACCATATTGGTCTGCCATTTTGAATTGTAGTGAAAAGCCAGACGGCAAAAGAAAACCTACTAACTAAGCCACAGTTTGCGCCCGTAAAACACTGTTTACGACCTATAGAATTTTTGGTTCCGTTTTACAAAGAACGTCCCATATATAAATGTATATATAGACACCAATAGGTGTGTGAGTATTTGTATCTGCCATTTTAAGTTCTGAAACACAAGAGACACCTTTGTTATTTAAACTAAGAGGAATCCGCGTGTGTATCTCTTTGTATTGCACCGGACATTTTAATTTTTAGGAAATAACATAAAATTTGTATTACAATACTCAAAGTACAAATTGTTCATACAGTGATTATTGAATAAAAAATTTAGATTCTAATCGTCGTTTGTATCGATCATATTTAAATTTAATAATAGAAATGAGTTATCCAGTTCGAGATTGCCATGATAATTTTTCTACAAATCTGTAGTTTTAACTAAAAAAATCCAGTTGCCTTGGTAATCTCGAACTGGATGAAAAATTTCAATAAATTTAATTACTCGTACTAATACTTACCTATCGATAAAATTAAATTAATTTGTAATATTTTTATATACCATATGCTTTGTATTATGTTATGTCTCTGAGTCTGCACTGCTGAGCCATGCCTCGATACAAGCGGCTACGTAGTGCCTCTACGTATCNGTGTAGGAACTCTTGAGAAAAAGTGGCAGTACACACTAACTCTTAACATGTAAGGAGTTTATAAAAAAAAAAATCGGAGAATTACGTCGAAAATTGTTCTGTCGGCAGATTATTGAACAAAAAAAGTGCTTTTTCCCTTTGTGTGGCGCCGGGTCAGAGCCGCGCAGTTTTTTTAACGCGGTCAGGTAGCCCAGGCCCCACTTGTCCTTATCTACTTCAGCGATAAGTTCACGCCAGCATCGGTTCTTGCTCATCTTGATCGCCCTCATCAAGACCTTTTTTGCTTTCCTGTACGCAGCAACAGCTACCCTGGCGTCCTCATAAGTTCTGTATCGCTTTTCAAGACGCTGTAGGTGCTACGCCTTTCTGCGCAGGTCAGCTATTTCTTTGGTCTACCAGTAGCACAAACGTCGAACTCCCCTAGCATACCTTTTGGGCATACACGCGTCACACCATTTTTTAACACGTCTCATAGTTTTGGCATAAGCATTACTTCGGGGTGGATCCACCAGGGAGACCATCACGTCTCACTGCATTAATGAGCAAGCTCGCCACAAATTGCTAGAGATGCCGATCCTCTCGAGTCCTGATAAAGACTCGGAATCCCTGAGGGCCAGCACTCTGTCTAGAGCTCCATAGTAGGTTGCTAACTTAGCAAGCTCCGCTATAAGCTTGATGCTTTCCCATGCGGATAGGTACAAGTACTTAGCGCAGCGTGGGTCCATATTAGCCCACCTTCCTTCTCTAGGCCTTTCCCCCTTATTTGCGTCCTGCTTAAGCCGTTTTTCTGGCCTCTTCTAGTGCTTTTTCAAACAGTAGGCAGCTCCCACTGCCGGCTTTGTGTTCGTTGTCCGTTGTTGGACAGAGGAAGCACCGTGCTGGGCCTGGACACTCTTTCTTCCAGTGGTTGCAGCTTCTATACCGGAAGCAAAGCTTGGACCTACTTTCTTCTTTACAGTTCCCTAAGACATCTCCATATCCCAGGCATTTGTGACATCTTGTTACTTCGATTCTTCGCTGGATTTGACAGCTTACGAAGGCAACTCTTAACGTGCCCTCACCCTCTGCTTGTCTATCAGTTGCTTCGTCTACCGTTATCAGTGCCAGCCTCTGTCCTCTGATATTTGGTTTTAACAGAGCTACTTTGGGTTCCTGGCTATTTAGTCCAAAAGTCTTGACAAAAGCCTTTTTAAATTCGTCTTTCTCGACAATAGCGTCCAGGTCTCGGACCTCTAGCATCACTTTTTTCGTGCTTATTTTGGCAGTTTCTTGTCCGGCTACCGACTTTTTAATTTGCTGCTAGAATGCACTCTTATCCTCTATATCTTTGGCTTTTATGACTATGTCTCCTTTCTTTGTGGTGACAACACTTTCAACTGCGGCATTAGCCTTGTCAGGATCAAAGTTCGCCTTCATTGACTTTAGCACATTAGCAAAGGTCTGCCCTTCGGCCATTTTTACCAGTACTGTTGTCGTCGCATCTACTCTTTTCTTCTGGCCACTTTTGTCGTTCAGGAGAACCTCTTCTTGTTTGCCTCTGCCTGTTTTCTTTTTCTTAGACGACATCGCTTGTTGGCGTTTTTCAGGGCTGTCTGATGGGCTTCTGTTTCTTTTAACTCGCTCTATTATCTTAAGGGCAGTGTTCAGGGTTTTTTTCTGCACATGCCGTCGGAAATTATTTCTCCTATGTTCTCTGTATTGTAGGGATTTAAAATACTCTTTTCAACTTCTCGTTACATTTTCTCGTCGGTGGATTTCCTCAGAGAAGTTACCGCCTGGGGTACAAGTTTAACATTGACGTTCTTCATCTTTTTATTCTTTTTGAGATCGCGTTAACCAGCGAACGTCAACCCTCCCCTTTTTTCCGAAAACAAGTGTCTGGACAGGGGGAAAACCAGCGCAGCAGCCCACTTCGTTGCCGAGGATAAGTGCTACTTGCTCGGTTCAGCCAGGAGTCGCCACTATCCCTTAGTCCCACCCAGGGAGATTGCCCTGGCGTTGTGTAGGAAGTGTTGAAGTAGTAATTGTGTGTAATGTATGTATATGTTGGTACCGCCAGGCCTCCCACGCCAGCCAGAGAGAGAGAGAGAGAGAGAGACCCTGCCGCACGCAAACCGAAGCAACTAGTGAGTATACCTGTGTTTGTTTACTGAGAGTTTGATGCATGTTTCTACGAAAAATGTTATAACTGCCGCTTACCTTTATGCACGACGGAGTGCAGAGTGATTAAGACCTGTCAAGGTTACCACTATACCAAGACAGCAGGCTGATTCTTAGTGGCTTGGACAGGGGGTCAGCTCCTACCGGCACTCCAAGTCGGCTGGTTTCCATTCGGGGAACATGACAGCTCCCTTCGAGCTCTAGTCCCTACACGCATACTCTCATAGTCTCATTTATTTTGTAAAGTTCCCCCTTTTTTGTTTTTTCTTTTGTTTACAGGGAAACCCAGTCACTCACACATTTAGACGAATCATCACCTATTTTTTAGAGCCTACCCCATCCCAAGCCAGGCACCCCCACCAACGACAAGGTCTTGCAGCTCCTAGAGGNTCATACATCATGTCATGTATACTTGTTAAATGATGAAATATTTATTAATATTATAAGTTTTAATGTATTGCAATAAATATTGCAAATTTATTGATAAAAATTATCAAGTTAAGTCAATTTATTGTGTTAAAATCTCTTTTTAAACAATGTTTTCTATTTCTGTATTTTTTTTACGATACAAAATAAAAAGGAAATGTTAAGGTGTTTTCTGTGTCTTAAGTTATTCTTAGAATATAGACTCTATTTCAAACTTTTTCTACAGTCGTCATTTCCCTTTCTATATTATTCTGTAATTTTTTCGTGATTCCTAAAAGTGTTTTGCTACATAAATTATCTCGTATACTTAAATTTCTAAATAATATCACTATTGTACCAATTTTTATATTAAGTCCATTAGGTGATAATCCTTTACGAATATTGTTCAACATTTTCACCGAAAAATTTAAATAAGTATTTTCTTCCGATTTATCAACTCGTGTATTAGTTGCGTTGTCTATACTATGGTAAGTTTTAGTTCCTCCAGCTAATTTTTTAAGAATTTTTTTATTTAAATAACAGGTGTACTCGTTATGTATGTTATTTTTTATTTTTTTTTTTTTTTTTTTTTTTTTTTCGTGCCTTGGATATAAAATTTCGATAAATTAAAAACTATTTTTATATACAGTACCCATAAAAAGCAAAAAACATTACTACGATGAATATTATGTTGATTGATGGAGTAAAAAACCAATTAAACTAAAGAGCAGTTTCATTACGTATCTTTGTTAAATAATGCCGTTCGTTTCAAAAATGTTTCCCATCACAACTTTCTAAAACAAAAGATAATTAAATCTGTAGTGAGCTTTACTTTGGTTAGATTTGTCGTAAATTAAACGTCATTAGTCTGACGTCTAAATTTTTGTCTTTTACCTTGAATTCTCAATCAATCTCGCTGAGGTAGAACTATATAAGAATCCCTAAAATAAAACTGATATCGTTACTTTTGCAGTGATGTATCAGTAGGAAGACAGGGCATATTTTACATTTATAAGGATCGTTATGAGAAATTTATTGAAAAGCAGAAATATGTGGAAAAAAACTTGTACTCAAGGAATCTGCATTTATTTTATCGAAAACAAGATACATGGCATTTAAGCTGGTTTAAAGATATCAGATTCGAAAAATATAAAAAGCAAGAAACCGAGACATTAAATGCCAAACAATGATCTAACTGCAACCATTGCCGCATCAATTAACCAATTATCTAACTGATACCTATTATACTATAGGCATAGTGAGTTTTTCTAAAAGACTTGTTACCCAACTGTCGCACGTTGCCAGTTAAGCTGGTACTTTCCAATTGTGCACTGGAATTACTTGTCACTGTAGAAGTAAAACTTTCCCCTGGAGAAAACTCATCATCGTTTTCTACTTCTTGTCGGTTTAAGCTATTACTCCCTGCTCTACACCTGGCATCGGATCCGCTCACTCGTATCTAAAGCTTAAACACTGTTGTGCATTCACCTAGGCCCAAAGACCTGTAGGGTAACGTAAAAATTCTAGAACCACACTAAAGAATAAGTCTACGGTAAAACTCGCCTCAAAACAGCCGAAGCTCAGTGGAACTTTTTTCGATAAAATCAACATTTTTTGAAAGAATCTGCATTGAATAAGACCAAGCCTCCCACTTTCAGAACAATGTTTCATCAGTATCAAACACGCTTACCACTGAGCTAACACTGATCTTGTAGTCAATTATTTATTTCTAGCGGGCCCGTCTCGACTTCACCCGAAATTCACTGAGTGTACTATCTTAGTGTGTTGATACGTAAAATGTTATCAGTAAAAAATTCTTCATCTATTCTTTACATATCTCAGTTAAAAAATTCTAATTAAAAATATTTTTGTTTTTAATCTGTGGATTTTTGGTCGAATAATGAGCTGTCAAAAATATCAAAAAACACAATAATGCTGAAGAGTATCGTGTGTTCTTTACGTCATAGAATAGTTGTTGGCCCTGTAAGTGCCATGGATTTGCACTTACTCATTGAAAAAAATTGAATCGTTTTAAGTTACTTACAAATGAAAACAACTGATGTATGTTCCGATGTTTTTGGTAAAGATATTAACTTCTTAATAAATAGCGTTATATTTACTTCTCATAATGAATATACTTACTTTTTTAACAATAAAATTCTAAATCATGTACAAAGGAGAAATAAAAACATATTAAGCCTAGATCATGCTACTTACAAAGATGTTGATTAACCTGATAATGATATTACCATTAATTTTCCAATTAAATTTCAAAATAATATTCGTAAGGGCTTACCACCGCATAAGCTAAATTTGAGAATTGGAGCAATTTTTATGTTGATACGACATTAACGTATAATTGATGGCTTATGTAACAGTACAAGATTGCAAATCACAAAATTTCTTAAATACAATATTGAAGCAAACATTGTAACTCGAGAAAAATTGGGAATAGAGTTTTTATACCATAAATGACTCTTAATACAGAAAATTTATCATTATTACCTTTTATTTTATACAGAAAACAATTTCCTTTAGTCTTAATATTTCCAATCACTATTAATGAATCGCTAGGTCAAAGTTTTAATAATATTGGATGATATTTGAAAAACC
Source organism: Copidosoma floridanum (assembly GCF_000648655.2). Next base: position 668,541 of record NW_019379761.1, on the reverse strand, counting down.
ATTCTTTTCGCATGGTCAATGATACATCGCGTTACCAAGATGCAAAAATTAAAATGGAATTTATATTTACATAGAACGTAATAATAATTAAGCAATAAAAAATATTGTTTAGAAAAAAATTNATGACTGGCTCTAATATTTTTTTTCTACCGGGTTACCACGACAGCCTACTGGCCTAGTCGAGGAGGCCACCCACTAACAACCTATGTGTGTTCTCCCCAAAATAAAAACTAAGAGCCCGTAACGCTAAGGAATGTTATGTATCTTTTTTAAGCACTAGGTTATCGACTTGTAAGGTGGTGGGTTAAAATTTAGCTGTTTTATATGTGATATTAGTGCAGTGGCAAAGCCTTATCTGCGTTTACTACGTTACAATCTTGATTTTTTGACGATCTTATAAGAGCCCGTAACGCTCCTTTTTTTGCTGAGAGCCTGTAACGCTATCTCGTAACAATATAAAACGCATTGTATCTTCACTGAGTCTTAGCTTATCTGCTGAAATAGTATAGTACATAATATTAGGAACACAGTACATCGTACAAGACAAGAATAAAGTTAAATTTTAACTGCGAGTGGTATCATCATATTTTTAAGATAATTTTTCAAACTTGTCACGCTCCTTTTTTTGAACGAATCGCATCATATCTTTGTGCAGTACTTTATTGTCGTCTCAGATAGTGTAGTATATAATAGTAGGGGCTTTGTACATCGTACAAATGCAAGGATATGATTAAATTTTTCCTGTAAGTGGTACAATCATGATCTGAAGACAATTATTCCAACTCGTAACATTCCTTTTTTTCTTGAATAAAATAAGAAAATTGTCGTAAAAAGTTTTCCGGTGCAGATCCAGCATAGCCCAAAAAATTTTAGCTTATTTTGGTCACGGACAATACAAAAAAAATTCTAGAAAAATTTAAAACCCGTTTCAAGTGTTTGTCCATTCTGGCCCTCGAAATATACCGTTTTTAGTAAAATGACCCATACATGTAAATTTCTTTATGTTAATATATCTTTTGGAAAAAATCTCCATTTCACTACATTGACTTGTTGGATATTATTTTCTATCTTTGACTTCACAAAAATGTCGTTTGGATTTTTACACTAGAAAAAGCAGTATGTAATTTATAACGAAAAATTCCGGTCACATAGTGTTAGAACCAAATATTCCACACCCTTTAGAAGAAGAAAAAATTTTAAAACAAGTGGGAAAAAATTGAGGTAATGAGCGAGCGAGAATTAGCGGAAAGCGGCAGTCCCAGCAAGGAGTCGATAGAGTGTAGTAGGCTCGTACCCTATACCTCACTGTCCTTTTTCTGTGGCCCTGCCAAGACTAAATGAATAGAATGAATACAAATAATATTAGCTCTGGATACTCAGATCAAAAATCAACTTCTTATGTAATATATTAAAATTAACGAAGTTTAATAAATCACGAATTTAACTCTAACTTTGGAGCATTTGTATCTATTGCTTGCTTTTGGTATACATATGAATGTAGTAAAAATGACTTTTGGGCTTGTATCCTGAATTTCGTCTTTCCATCTATGTATATATAAATAACTCCTCGATACAAGTAAAATCATTAATGAGGCATCAAGAAGGCGACAACCAAAGTAAAGATTACTCGTGAGACAGAGTCACCTGAACGAATATCTGATAAGTACACCTGTCTTGGATATTCGAAAACCTTTCCGAAGAAGTTTGCGTGAAAGTACTAGTATTGCTAACACCAAGAACGTTTCTACCTTATCCTGACTTCTTCCCGATCATCTTCTGGAAGATCAGAAAATACATACATAATACATAAATATAACCTATACTCCGTAAATGAAGAAGTTGTTCATAACACTTCATTTCTTAATATTAATGATATAATAAAATAATACAAATCCATAACTATCGAATCATTACGATATTTATCATGAATTTTCCATGTTCTATGCACACATACTCATCAATGCATATTTCGGTATTTCAACTAGCAAAGCCGTTGAATCGGGTCAATATACTTACTGAAAACAAACACTCTAGGTGCGCAATGATCTTGAGCAAGCTATAGAAGCTGATAAATTGTCCATATAAAAATAAAGGATATTTCAAGTACAAAACGATTTTGTCAAAAGTTTATTCTTGCGGTTTATTAATTGTCATAGAAAACGCTAAAAAAAGTGGGAATTGCTTTAGATACAATAAAAATGGTAAATGAATTTAATATCCTGTCTATAAAGTTCTCCGTTGGAAAACTACTTGATTACAGATTTTTTTCAGCAGTGATTATTTTTTATTTAATAGTTTATTTAAACCATTCCTATATTTTCAATCTCATTGAACTTCAATTTTTGATTAACAGTATTACTAATCTAATTTAACAGTTTGATTCGGAGAGTAAAGTACCTTGACGAATAATATTCTAAACTTTTGTTGGGAAATTTGTATGACTTTTATTATTAGATTTACTATTATTTCTACATATTGTTTTATCTTCATTATAATAATAAATCGCAGCTCCTTCTATAAAATTTTAACGGTTACTTTTTAAGAAATACATTCATTTATCATGCGTGTTGATAAAATTACACTACTATAACTTAAGTCTGACTCTTTATTAAATATTTTAAAACATACATTATTCATTAACCATAAATAACTGTACGTTCTCATTTTCCATTTTCAATAATAATTTTGGAAATTTGGCATCGTTTGAAGTAGGATTATCACTTAATTAAATAATGTAAATGATGTCAGTAAATGACCGTCTACACTAAAGTAACTTTTTAGTACAAAAAAATATGATGAAAGTAGGAGCTTACGAGGAGTGAAAACATCTGAGGAAGAACAAGAAAGTGTAACAAACCATTTTTCTTAAGTTAAAATTGTAAAAAATCTATAAAATAACATGTTATGTCATTTGAAAAAGAGCCGAAGAGGAACTAGGGAAGAGGCCTCGGAGGAGCTGAGGAGTTAAGTTACGGAGCAAGGATAAACGACGAGGAAAAATTACCCAATTTCAATGGGTTCAAAATCCATCCATATCTTTCTATATTATATAGTTGTAAGGATGGGGCTTTTCACACAACCCCCCCCCTGCAGCCCCTCAAACACCCTCTACAACCCCCATGCAAAATAAGGACAAATTCGATTATGTGTGTGTGTGATGTCAATGTCAATGACATTTTAACCCGACAAAATAATAGCCGAAAACCCTCCGAGCTCATCTGCCCCCTTGCAGCCCCCCCGCTCAATTTTATAGCTACCATGACCCCCCGCATCCCCCACCGTAGCCCCCCTACAAAATAAGGGAAAATTCCGTTAATTTCATTGTTATATTTCAGATCTGAGGCTTTCAATCATCTTACTGTTGACGAGTGAGGTTCCGCTTTGAAGCTCAGCTGTGACATCCTGCATTTTTTTTTGAAGTCCACCGACAGAATCGGTAGAATTGGAAACACTAACGATACTGACCGCGTCAGCATTTTATTCTCCTGTGACGAAATCTGTTGGTTATCCTGAAAATTTTTTGTTTGTGCACCTTACACTAGATGATTCCTTTTCAAAATATGTCTCCCTCAAACCGGGATAACTTTCATCACTATTGAAAAAGTTATTGTGGAAAGCGGTCAATCATAGTGCGTAATTGAATAAGTTTAACGAGAAAAAAATATCATTAATATAAAGTAGTATATGTAGGTACAAAGTGTAATCANTCGTATATTCATTTCATGCTTTGAATAGATTCACAATATTTAATGTTTATGTGACATCTATATTTCATTTAAAAAATTTTACTATATGGTACAACCGTTAAATTGTCAACTATAAGTTGATGGTTAATTTTAGTTTTATATACATGATTATCCAAAATATTATTTTTTCTAATATATTCGAGATAACCATTTTTTAAAATGTTATGTTGACAGATGGTTTGGAAAAGTTTTGATACATTTGTTGTTAGATGTATTTAAACATGGGATTTTTTTAGTGTGAGAATCGTGAAGCATGTGTTTAATAACCAATTTTGCAAGTTTATTATTATTTAAAGGTATTTTAATTGATTTAATTTCACTAATACGTTTAGGTAAAATTATTTTATCGTTACGATGTAGTGTTATGAGGAGATATGCATGTAGTTAACCATGTTTTTAAAGTTCTATACTATTAACATACTATTACTTTCCTAACGGGAACAATTATTTTAAATACCAAATAACTATTTGAATAAATAAGTTAATATATTCAGCTCTTAACATTCACGTATTGCTCTAAAATTTCAGCTGATATAAGGTTAGCGCATCAAATACAATGTTTTTGAACTTAACTATGATCTGGTTGAACCGTCAGTGCACTAAGCTTGTAGGAATGTAAAAAAAGCATTATTTTGTATGATTTTAAATCTGTTTAGCTCACCCTTAGTAAGTTTTTATTTTTTAACCAGTGAAATTAAACCAAATTAAAATAGTTTAATTAACCTCTAAATAAATAAGTGGCAACACAAGCACCTCTAACTGAGCAATTTACTGCTAATACTATAATATTACTTTGTTAATTGGGGGTTGGTGCGCAGAGCGCGCAGGGGGGGTGAAGCTCTACTAATATACATTAGTTAGCAACTAGAATCATACTACGGCCAAAATATGGAAGCATCTACGAAGCATCTAAGCAATATGAAGTAATCTGTTCATGGCATTTCATATAATCGCTGCAGTTCCTATTAGCCCCCCTACTAGACCTCCCACAATATAGGGTGAATTTCCATCTTTTTCTCCGTTATTGTGACTTAGCACGAGTTTTGTCCTGACTTTCCACTACTTTCCTATGTACACCTTAAGCCTTACCCTCACAAACCCATATAGAACCCCCCTCACTCACTGACTACCTATTCTTACTGACCCCTCATAATATGACGTAGAGTACCATCTTTTTTTATTATTTTGACTTTGTACGAGTTTTTTCCAGACCCCTATGGCTTCTCCACACATTCTCGAAGCCTCTCCTTTTAAAAACTGACAATTTCAGATTAATGACCTTAAAAAAAAAGTAAAACTCGAGTTAATTTTTTATTTGGACTTGCGGACTCCACCCTGCACATGCGGACTACACCACACCAAAGCGCATATGTGAAGAAAATACATTTTTCATTTCAATTCATTATTGTTTACTTTTGCTAAAATGGAAAAAAATATTCTCAAAAACTTAACCAGCAATCTTCTGTACTCTAGCTGAGTACCCTATCCACTCTGCTACGAGCAACCCTGGATATAGATTAACCACTTTCTCCCTGTTCTAGTGTGGTTTGTAACTTATTTCTAATTTCGATATTCATTTACAGTTCAGTAATGAATTCGATTTGATTGTATATTATGTTAATTTATAAATTATTCATTTGATAACCTATTTTTGTTGTATAATGAAATACTTCTTTCCAATACTAAAAAATGAATTTTTTTATGTTACCTGATTCTTTGACGTATAAGTTTCAGTAATTAGTTATGTATGTACAATTAATGATGAAACCAAATTCTGTTTCTTACTATTTTAATTTTGATGCTCTAGATCTTTCAACAATAAAATACCACTATGAAATTAGTACATTAAAATTTAAAATAGATACATTTTTTTCAGTACGTATAAAAATCTTTTATATTAACACTTAATTTTATTATAAAAATTTAATAAATTACAGTTGTTCTGTAATAGTTTAAAAGGCAGTACAACTACATATACAAATAAAACGTTATATAGTTATTAAATAATAATAACAGTGGAAGTATTACCTAATTTAAAAAGGTTAAATGAATAACCTATTAAATTTAGCTATGTTGTAACCACCAAGGTACAGAACTCCCCGTACCTACTTTTAAATTAGGATAATACTTACAACAATATGTATACTTGTTTTATGTGTACATCATCAACTTATGCATTTTTTTAATTTATTAATAATTTACATATATATTTATATATATTATCTT
>NW_019379761.1:640339-662430 GCF_000648655.2 Copidosoma floridanum | reverse complement strand
AGTAGTAGTAGTAGTAGTAGTAGTAGTAGTAGTATTTTTTTTTTTTTTTTGTGGGGGAAGAAAAAATACATTAAGGCACACCGCGTATTATTAAAATTTGAACGTATATCCAGCAAAATTTTTACGTATCCTGTATCCCTATCCTTCACCTTTTCGTTTTTTTTTCCGTAATTACCATTCTTTTTTCCCCAAGTATGCGAATCTTTCGTACGGGCACCTTGCAAAGTTTCCCTCAGATAACTCGGTCATCCATCCTACTGTGTACTATTTACAGATAACAGCGATTGTCTAAAGCATGCCCTAGCTAGTATCAAGTTAATTGGATAAATATTTTTCTAATAAACCATCTAACTCGCTGTACCGACTTTTTTTATAACCGACAGTGATTTTACCCGATAAGCTGGCTAGGTGTTGGCATTCCTTCGCAAAGGATGCCCCTAGAGGTCTATACATTATCAGAAAAATTGACTTTTTGTTTTGAAATGGGATAAATGGTGTTTTGACATCCTGGGTACTTATCCTATCAAAAAAGCCCGAATAAAGTCTGGATAATTTTTTATGGGATGTAAACCCATGATCCCTCAAGTATCTCCGGCTGAGAAGTTAGCATGCTTACTACTAAGCCATCGAAGCTCTCTTTAAAGATTAATTTAAATATTATTGTCTGACTTATCAACCCCTTTATACATTGCGTTATGTTTGCTGTAATAGGTTGTAGTTGCTCCAGTTATGTTTTAAAGAATTCTTTTGTTTAAAAAACTGTTATCTTTTTTTATGTTATGTAGTAAGTATAACACTATAAATCGAACAGCTATTTGAATCACCGAATAATTTAGAACATTCATTATTCGATATCCATTCTCCATTATAATAATAAAAACTGATATTTTATTTAAAAATTTTAAATGTCCCTAAAATAATAGTAAAATAGTTTCTTGAATAATAATACTTACTGTTTTTTCTAAATAGAATAAACCATACGAGGACTGTGTTTTATAAGAGGACTGTAAAGCATGCGTTTAATGACTAATTTTGTAAGTTCCGCAGTACCTCGAAGAAATCTCAGCATTAATAAGTGTATCAATTATTTCAGGTATAATATTTTTTTAACAGGATATGTAGTTATTAAAATGTGTGCATGAGGTCAACCACGTTTTTGAAGTTTAATTGTACAAACTTATGCCAGTACTTAACCAAAAATAAAATTTTTAATATCACATAAAATTAGTAGTAATTAAAAATAAAACAAAAAAATGTAACTGTAATGTATGAAATATGATTTAGTTTCGTGTTTTTTTAGAAATTTGTATGAAACTTACTTTAATGGTTTTTTTATTTCTGATAACACGTTACTATTATTAATAATTGTTGTCTATCATATTTTCTCATCATAGCTATTGCATTCTGATAGTGCTTCTGCATATATCTTGTACTTCCGATTCATTGAGATCGCGGTATAAAGTAATTCTTAATTTTGTTTCTTTGTTTTAAGATTTTTAGAAATATCAAATGCTGAATTAGTGATTGCATCTTATAACTCTTGATGAAATTTATTTTAGAACCTTTTCTAAGTTTATCTTGAATGGCTGAAACGGATGTATTCAATTACGATACAAGAATGTATAGAAAAATTATTGAGTCAATCTTTCCCATATCATAATAGACTGAAATTATCGTAATCTGATCTGTAAGACAGTCGGTATTCAAAATATTGAAACATAGTAAGTTCCCATATTTTATTTAGTAATTTTTAATGTAACCAGTACTCCGGCCAAAATATTGAGAGGTAAAAATAATGGACTCACCATCTGATCAAGAAAATAATATAGTTCACTTAAAAAAATTTCTTTAGGATAATGATTTGGTAGTTTCTCAGGGTATACCACGTAAATCAAATTTTTTTGCGAAAAGCGATAGGAAGTTCAGGCAAAAATTGTGATGTGTCAAAGTAAAGGAAAAAATGACGGAGTTTTACCTTATTTCGTAAAGGAGTTTGTGGAGGGTGAGTGGGTCAATGTAGGTGGTCTACGGGAAGGGAGGTATGTGGGATGCCACACACTGTTATCTGTATAATATAGAGAGATACATGGAGCGCGTGTAGGCTTAGTCGGTTACGTTGTGGATCCGCTCGTGTAAGACCGCGGTTTGATTTCTGGACTGTATACAATCAACGAGAGACGTGACCCTTCATACACAGGTATACTTTTTCGTAGCTTTAGACAACCCAAATCAGAGTTGAAAACAGGGGTTACAATAAAATAATAGTCTAAAACGCTTCGGGAATATGTTCAAGGATGTTTATACAGTATTTAAGAACTTTTGCACCATGAAAAGTGTTGGATTTTCATATTGTTTTTCATGGATGAAAATAGCCAATTTCACATTTTTTCGAACTTTGATAATTAATATCTCGAAAAGTATCAACTTAAGAGAAAAGTTGTAAAAAACTTTTTTTGAAGAAAAAAAATATTACGTAGTAAAAATACACAATTTACAAAATTCGTTAAAAAAAATTGTTTAAACAATTGTGGACCAACTTTTAGACCCGGCAACATGTAAATTCGTTCTTACGTAATAATGTTATACAAGATAATGCAAAAAAACTAAATCCAAATATTCTTTCTAACGAACTCCAGATTATAACCAGGACTAATTAGGAGCTGGGTACATCACTATAATATAAAGATTTACATATACTCATATAAATGTATATATCTATATACATTTATCAAAGATGAATTATGTGGATAATTATTTGTATGTTACATTTAATTTACGAACGAATTTTAAAAGTAAATAAGCTAAATAAAAATAATCAATCTTATGATCAAGAGATCACGATCTTTTTCGAAATGCTGCACTACTTCTACGGCCCCAAGTGACGATTTTTAGAGAACCTGATAGAGACCTTACTGATTTTCACCGAATCCGATATGTATACATACGTGTTCATGTTGTATATGTATACATACATACATATATATATATATATAAATATATATACTAGTGGGGCTTCGCTTCCCTGTGCTCTCCGCGCGACAAACCTCTACTGTTCTCACTAAAAAGGAGAGCCCTTACATTTTATCTGGTAGTGGGGAGAGGTTGATGCCAACAACTTCGTGAGGAAGTAAGGTTTTTAATAAACATTGTTAAGCGTTAGTTACATAATAATCAGTGAATTTTTACACCACGCAGAAAATAGTATTGTGAAACGCTTAAAGTAATTTTTAGAAGTCTCCGATATGTTAAGAGAAAAAAGGTTAACACAATTTTTTTTTTCCTCTTTTTTTGCTACGGGTAACAATAGTTTGTCAATGGCTTGGACAGGAATTGCATCTGTATAACTANCGTGTAATAAATATATTTACTAGTGGGGCTTCGCCCCCCTACGCGCTCCGTGCGCCAACCCCCTACTGTTCTATCTGAAAAGAAGAGTCTATAAATTAGATCTGTTAGTGGGGAGAGCTTAGTGCCCAGAATTTCGTGAGGAATAAAATTTTTTGATCTACATCGTTAAGCATTATCTATTTATACTAATCAGTAAATTTCCAGACCACCAAGAAGGTACTATTGTGGTACGTTGAGAATTTTTTTTAGAACTTTCCGTTATATTTAGAAAAAAAAGGTATATTCCCGTTGCTCCCTTGAGGTGTCCTCCAGTTAGACAAGCACTCCTCCAGTTCTTGTCTTCCTGATGGCCCTTAATCCCGCGCCTGTCGTATCCAGATCTACCTTTTCCATTAAAGTGAGTACTCCGGCATACTTCCTGCCATCCGCTGGTGTCACCAAGACCGCTTCTGGTCTGGTCCTTGGACGTAGCATCTTTGGCTTGTTTATTAACCTTTTTTCTTCGACGATCTCTGCATAACATAAAGCTTTTTTTCTCTAATTCTCTTCACCACCTCTGTCCACCTTTCTGATTCATTTCAGGGTTTATCTACCGCCCCTGTTTTATTGGTGGAAACAGAAATCCTGATAATTCTTCTGTTGTTGTGCATGACCTGTTCATACTTACAGTGACGTCTTTGTGCCACCCCCCCCCCCCCCAGAATTCGTAGTGCCTGCGACAGTCACCCAGGCTTTCACTAGATCGGTACTTCCGGCGAATTCTCTATAAGAGGTTACCACCTGGGGTACTAGTTTTGCATTGACGTTCTTTATTTTAGCATTTTTTTTTAGTGACGTGCTAACCCGCGAACGTCAGCGCTACCCTTTTTCTCCTAAAATAAAAATTTGGATAGGGTTAAAACCAAGGTAGCAGCCCTCTGTTTCCAGAGAAGAATGCTACTTAATCAGGCTGGCCGGGAGTCGCCACGCTTCGTCAGTCCCATCTATGGTACTTGCCCTGGCGTTGGTAGTGGTAGTGGTAGTGGTAGTAGTGGTAGTAGTGGTAGTAGTGTTGGTAGTAGTAGTAGTTTTTTTTTTTTTTTTTCTTTGTGGAGGAAGAAGAAATACATTAAGGCACACCGCAGGGACATCGTTAGTGTGGGACTCAGTGGTTTTTTTTATTTGACCACCCATACCCACTCAACCCCCCCCCCATGCCGCGTGGCTTCAGTTCCACCGCGAAACCGCGTTGGCATTACTTCAAAGTGAAGCCACCAGAGAGACCATCGCGTCTCACAGCATTAACAAGCTAACTTGCCACCAGTTGCTAGAGGTGCCAAACCTCTCGAGTCCTGAAGAGGACTCGAAGTCTCTGAGAACAAGCATTCTGTCTAGCGCTTCAAAGTAGGCCGCCTACCTAGCAAGCACTACTATAAGCTTGATGCTTTTCCTGCTGATAGGTAAAAAGTACCCAGAGCAGCTTGAGTCCACATTAGCCTGCCTTCAATCTCGAGGCCCCGTTGCCTCATTTTCGACCTAATTATGCCTTTCTCCTGCCCTCTTCTAGCGCTCTTCTAAATGTAGGGCAGCTCCCACTGCCTGCTTCAGGCTTATTCTCCGTCGTTTGGCAAAGGGAGCACTGTGCTGAGCCTGGACACTCTTTTTTCCAGTGGCTTAAGCTTCCACACCGGAAGCAAAGCTGGGACCTGTTTTCTTCTTTACAGTTACCTGAGATAAGTCCATATCCCAGGCGTTTCTAACATCTTGTTACTTCAATTCTTCTGTGGATTTGGCAGCTTACGAAGCCGACTCGTAACCTGCCTTCCTCCTCTGCTTGTCTGGCAGTTGTTTCGTACACCGTTATCAACGCCAGTCTCTGTCCTCTGGCATTTGGTCTTAGCAGAGCTACTTCTACTTCCTGGCTTCCAAGTCCAAATGTCCTAGCAAAAGCCTCTTTTACCTCATCTGTCTCTACAATAGCATCCAGGTCTCGGACCTCTAATGTCACTTTTTTGTTGCTCAACTTTACAGTACCCTGTCCAGCTACCGACTTTTCAATTTTCTGTGAGAATGCAATAGCATTTTCTGCACCTTTGGCCTTTATAAGTATGTCTTCTTTTTTTGTAGTGACAACACTCTAGACTGCCACATTAGCCTTATCAGGGTCAAAGTTCGCCTTCATCGGCTCCAGCAGCTTTGCAAAGGTCTGCCCTTCGGCCATCTTCGCTACTATTTTTGTTGTCGCGTCCACTTTTAACTTCTGGCTTGTTTTGTCATTCAGAAGAATCTCTTCTTGCTTGCCACTGCCTGTTTTCTTTTTTTTTGAAGGCATGGTTTGCTAGCATTTTTCAGGGCTAGGTGTTTGAGCGTGGCTTTAAGCCTATTCTTATCAGCGTTCGCTGTGTTACCATACTTTTCGTTGATTGCTTTTAGCGTCTCTATAATATCTTCTGTTGCTGATTAATTTTTATCAGTCACTTCCTGTTGCTTTACTCTAAGCTTAGCACCATTTTCTTTTAGAATGGCAAGCTCCTCCTGGGTCTGCTTGCTAAATGCCGACACGTTGCTGTCCTCGGTGTCGTTAGTGTCTATGCTCGACAGGCTTCCTCTTCGTTTTTTGTCCGTTAGAAAGGGCCATGAAACATCGAGCAGTCCCTGTTGGCCATGAGACACGTCTTTGTGCCCCCCCCCCCCCAGAGTCCGTGAGGCCTGCGACAGTCACCCAGGCTTTCACCGGATTGGAACTGCCGGTGGATTCCCTCAGAGAGCTTACCGCCTGGGGTGCTTGTTTTGCATCAACGTATTTCATATTGGCTTTTTTTTAAATGCCGCACTGACCTGCGAGGACAAGCACTACCCTTTTTTCTATAAATGAGTATTTGGAAAGGGTTATAACCAGGGCAGCAGCCCTCTCTGTTACCAGAGAGAGCCGCTACTTGCTCGGGCCGGCCGGGAGTCGCCACTATCCCTCAGTCCCACCCACGGAGACTGCCCTGGCGTTGAGTGACAAGTGTAAAAATGGTGTTTGTGTGTAATGTATGTATTTGTTGGTACACAACGGTCATCCCAGTGAGACGAGCGGCAGGTGTACAGTCCCACGACCGCGCAGACAACCCGAAAAAAGAAGCAGGCGTTAGGCACTAGGGTGCTGCCATATAGCCTCCTTAGTGGTAGTAAGCCTAGATTAGTTAGCCCACCACGTTTTTTTCGTTTATGAGACATACAGCCATATCAGAAGTGGTTACCCAGACTTACCTGGGCCACATCGTCCGGCTTTACCCGCCGCTAGGCCTCCAACGCAAGTCTGGGAATGGCCCCGCCACCTGCAACCCATGACATTTCGTATCCCTGTGTTTGTTTACTGAGAGTTTGATGCATGTTTCTAAGAAAAATGTTATAACCGCCGCTTACTTTTATACATGACAGGATGGGGATTGGTTAAGACCTGTCAAGGTTACCACCTTACCAAGACAGCAGGCTAATTCTTAGTGGCTTGGACGGGAGGTCAGCCGCGGCCGGCCCTCCAAGTCGACTGGTTTTTATTCGGGGATTCAAACAGCTCATTTCAAGCTCTTATTCTTACACGCTAGTTGTAGTAGTAGTAGTAGTAGTAGTAGTAGTAGTAGTAGTAGTAGTAGTAGTAGTAGTAGTAGTAGTAGTAGTAGTAGTAGAAGAAGTAGTAGTAGAAGTAGAAGTAGTAGTAGTAGTAGTAGTAGTAGTCGTAGTAGTAGTAGTAGTAGTAGTAGTAGTAGTAGTAGTAGTAGTAGTAGTAGTAGTAGTAGTAGTAGTAGTAGTAGTAGTAGTAGAAGTAGTAATAGTAGTAGTAGTAGTTTTTTTTTTTTTTTTGCGGAGGGAGGGGAAATGCATTGAAGCATACCGCAGGGACAGCGGTAGTCTAGGATTCGTTTGATTTTTTTTATTAGACCACCCATACCCATTAAACCCCCCCCCCCCTATTCCGCGTTGCTTTTTTTCACACTGGGACAGCTTTTGCATTACTTCAGGGTGGAGCCACCAGGGAGATCATCATATCTCACAGCATTAGTGAGCTAGATTGCCACCAGTTGCTAGAGGTACCAATCCTCTCGAGTCCTGAAAAGGCCTCGGGGTCCCTGAGGATCAGCACCCTTGTTCTAGCGCTTCATTGATGCTTTCCCGTGCTGATTAGTATAGATACTTAGCGTAGCTTAGGTTCACATCAGATTACTCAGGGGCCCCCTCTTCCTGCGCGGCGGCTCTCTCCTTCTCTTTCTTCTGATGAATGACGGACCCGACGAAGCCATCCGCTACCCTTCATCACTCTTCAGTACGTAGCATCTCAGTGATGATGGTTTCAGGAGTGGGGGCCACGCCGAGCCAGTCCATCAGCTGCTGGCGCTCTCGGTACCATCTGTCACACACGAAAAACGTATGTTTGACGGTATCATCTAACGCAGGGCAGCAAGTGCATCTTGGTGATGCCTTTACCGCCATGCGGTGAAGATAGGCATCAAACTGGCCATGCCCGGAGAGGAACTGGTCGAGGTAGTAGTTAACCCGTCCGTGTCCCCTCTCTATTTATGGTCGCAGGTACGGTATTAAACGGTGCGTCTATCTACTAACACCAGCCCGATCCCACTCCTGTTGCCATGTCGTCAACGTTTTTTCCTGCCTGTTACTATCGTTTTCGTCGCCGGAGCCCAGGAATTTCCTTCGCCGCTCCCGCGCAAGCAACACGACGGGAATCGTTCGTGCTATCACCATAGCAGCAGCGGAGGAGACCGTGCGGTAGGCATACGCGATTCTTAAGGATCCGATGCGCTGTACCGCAGTTAAGCGCTCTCGGACATCCTTCCTCGCGAGTGCATCTGCTCATACCTCCGCGCCGTACAGCAGGATCGAGTTGGAGACCGACGCAAGGAGCCGTCTTTTGGCTTCCCGCGGGCCTTTAACGTTTGGCATTAACCGTGAAAGCGCCCCAGAGATCCTAGCGGCTTTATCGGCTGCTCTCCTGATGTGCTCCCCGAAGGTGAGTCGTGAATCAATCCACACTCCGAGGTAGCGCACCACCGGACTCGGGCAGATTACCTTACCTTCAACGCTCAGGCGAAAGTTTTTCCCGAACGATCTCTGCCTGGTGAGGACGACCATCTCCGTTTTTCCTATAGCTAGCTCAAAACCGTGATCCCGGAGCCACTCCGACACTATCGCGATACCATATTTTGCGCTCGGCCTCCTCTCGCAATCTCGCCGTGACGTGCAATGCTATGTCGTCAGCAAAGCCCGTCAGCTTGACCCCCGGGGGCGTTTCAAGGTGCAAAAGTTTGTCATAGACCAGGTTCCAGAGATCGGGGCCAAGGGCAGATCCCTTGGTGACCCCCGACTTCAGACGCCTCTCTCTTGGTCCATCTTTCGTGTCGTACCGGAGTACTCGATCCTGGAGGTAACTGTCCAGGATCTTTCTCAGGTAGCCTGGTACATTCTAATGCTTAAGGGTCCTCATTATGTCGGACCATTTCGCTGAGTTGAAGGCATTCTTTACGTCGAGAGCCGCCAAGATACAGATGCTCCTCGTCTTATGAGAGGGTTTCCATGCCTCCCTGACCGACTCGAGAACCTCAGCCACAGCCATAACCGTGGATCGCCCCTTTCGGAACCCGTACTGATTTTCTGATAGGCTGACTTCCCCTCTTAAGCGGGTTCTTATCAGCCTCTCTAGCATTTTTCCAGCATTGTTTAACATACCTAAGTGCTGGAATGACGACGGGACCAGGGGGGGTTGTTTCTCCTTGTCCAGAAGAACAAGCCTTTGGATCTTCCACCGCTCGCTGAACAGTCAAACGCGCAGGGACGCATTAAACATGTCCAACAAAACGTGTGGCTTCTCCGCAGCTATGATCTTGAGGACCTTAGACGGTACCCCGTCCAGACCAGAGGCCTTTCGCCCCGGCTTCTCCGATGCCACCGACCTCAATTCATCAAGGGTAAAGAGAGGTACTTGTCCTACACTTATGTCCTCCCGCCTCCTATCGGAATGCTTCGGAAAGAGGCAAGAGACCACTCTCTCCAAGAAGGAAGGTTCCATCGGCGGCGTCGGGTCCGTACCGCGAATTCTTTTTAACGTGATCCGGTAGCCCAGGCCCCACGTGTCTGTATCTACCTCGGCGATGAGCTCGCGCCAGCATCGGTTCTTGCTTACGTTCTTGCTCACCTTAATCGCCCTTACCAACGCTTTTTTTGCTTCCTTGTATGCGGCAACAGCTGCCCCGGCGCTTTCGCGAGTTCTGTGTCTCTGTACAAGACGCCGTAGATGCTGCGCCTCTCCGCTTAAGTTAGCGATGTCTTCGGTCCACCAGTAGCACGAACGTCGACCTCTTCTGGCCGACCTTTTAGGCATACATGCGTTGCACCATTCCTTGACCCGTTTCGTAGTGCTGCTCACGAGTGTCTCGGCCTCCGCTGGATTTGTGATCTTGTTTAAATCAGTTGGAGGTGGCGCGCTAACCATGGCTTCCCGCAGCAAATCTCGGTTGAGTTTTGCCACGTTCCACCCGGCAGCGCGCCTTCGAATTACATCTCGTGAGCCTGCACCACGATCCTCGTTCATCACGAAGCTGGCACACTGGTGATAACTGGCCGTGTAGTCCTCCAGGACTTGCCAGTCAGACACTCGCGCCGCCATTTCTGACGACACCAGCGTGAGATCGATGATCGTTCCCCGGTTACCAGGTTGCCTGTACGTTGCTGGACCACCAGAGTTCATGACGATGAGATCCAGCCTTGCAGCCATCTCCAGCTCCGCCCGCCGTTTGGGGTTGGTTCTCGGCTCCCCCCAAGCGATGGCCTTGGAGTTAAAGTCGCCGGCCAGGACTACATCACCACTTTCCCTGCACACTCGAACGGCATCCTCGAGTTCGACAAGCCGTTCTCTGAAGACACCAATCCAAATGTTAGGGGATATGTAGCAACTCACATAGAAAGCACTGCCACACCTGATCCACACGAACCCGTCTCCACCTTCGGTATCGGATACGGAGAACTTGTCGCTGCGAATCAGGATGGCCGCGCCTCTCATCCTGTCGCAGTACCAGCCTCGACCCGGTAACGTGCGGGATGGCTCATTTATGAAGAGCATATCAACACCCCGGGCACGAGAGAACTGGTCCAGCAGATCGTGCGCGAGCACGGTCCTATCCAGGTTTACCTGCAGAATCACGGCCATTTCCATTAAGCCGTCCCTGCAGGCGCCTGAGGCGCCCGACAACCAGCAGTCCCAGTGACATGTCTGGTGTCCGGTTTCGGGACAACGTTTTCGCACAGGAAACAGCTCACTTCTTTTTTTGAGCAGTTTCGTGCCACGTGTCCCTTTTTACCGCACCTCCAGCACGCCCCGGTCCTGTCACTGCTTCGCAATGTGCCAGAAGCCCAGGTACCTGAAGCAATGCTCAACCGTGAACTTTTGACGCATTCTGCAGTTCACCCAGCCCAGCCTAATGTAATCCCTTTTTTCAAGAATCGGGGCCGCCGTCGCAGGTACCTTGACGTAGGCTATGCGGTTTCCTCTGTTCGTTCCAGAAGATAACCGCACAGCCATACTAGGGGACGAGCCTTTGTCAAAGCAGCCTTTCACTGCTGCCTTGACGTCCTGCTTTGTCACCGTTGGGTCGACGTCCCTGATCTCCCAGGTCGAGCGTGGGGCCAGCGTCCTTACACCACCTGCGTCCGCTACGGCACTTTTAATTGCCTCAGCGAACGCATCGCGGTGCTCGAACACAGTATTTGTCAGTTTGACGAGGACACCTCCTGTCCTCGTCTCCCTGACAGATCCCACGCTCGCCTCGATCCCGGCAACGTTGACCTTCTTCATCAGGGCCAGGACCTCGGCATACTTTTTGCCTTCTGCTGGCACAACCAATATTGCCTCAGGCCTGACCCTGGGCCGTCTATCCAATACGACCTTAGGTTTTCTCCGTACCCCCTTGGGACTTGTTCCCCTTAGTCTTTTCTTTCTTTTTTTTTTTTTTTCTTTTTTGGACCTCCGTCCATTCAGCCTGTTTGAATGAATCTTCTGTTGTAACACCCTGTGGTTGCAGCTGGGGTCCAACCCCTTTTGCCTTCTTCAGGGTCTTCCCTGGCGTAAGCTGAGGGCTCGGGGTCTCTCCCCCTCGTCCTCGCTTCCTCTTTCCTGCTTTCTCAGCCCTCACCTGAAAGCTGCTTGAGGGCGGCTCTTCCTCTTCCCTGTCTCGCTTCTGAAAGCGCTTCAGGACACCCATGGCAGTCACCGCCAACACGACTCTGGCCTTTATGGTGCCTGCCGTGTTGGGGTGCCTAACCATGAGCGCCTGGAGCTCACTCAAGGCCCTGGCAAGGTCGTTAAACGCTGCATCGGCAGCCACGTACGACTTCCTATCCTGCTCGGGCCCGCTCATGAGATTCGCGATGGGAGGACACTCCCTCCTTCAGTCCTTCCCCAGTTGTGGTTCTTTGCGTCATGTCTATAACAAACAAAATTCGTCCCAAGGTCTCCACCGATCCATCTGGATCCCTCATCGGTGGAGGCCGCCGTCCGCCCCCAACACATGTCTGAAGGCCGGTTTCGGTTCGGGTGGGTAACCTCGAGATATAGCACGCTCTGCCACGCTAGCCCACCTCCGCCCCTCGAGCATCACGCCCTCAACCAGAAGCGATCCACTCTCTGAAAAGTTTCCGGCAGACGTCACATGGCAGAATGTACTCACCACACTAAGGGAGCCGCAAAGAGGGGCAAGCCAGCAACGCCACGACAGCAATCCCACCAGTCCAACAAGGAACCGCCAAGCCAGAAAGGAGTAGAAGTCAAGCGATGACCGCCACGCCTCCACACCCATCCAGCCCGACAGGCCCCCACCAAGCCAACAAGACCAAAGCAGCAGTTCGACCAGCCGACCCCCACCCGCAACCGCCCCAGTGTTAGCCGATTGACCGGATCTGGTTAAGAATCCGGCCTCCCGTCTTGCAGTCAGCAGGAGCCAAAGACAGCTCGGGTCACTTCGGCTCGCAGCCTAGGTATCGCCTTACTGCCCAGGATCTCCCTTTGGCCGCTCACGAGTCGCACTGCACGGCAAACACGACGAGCCTTCTACCCTCGGCTAGGGACTAATTTTTAGGAGTTTCTAGAAATAGTAGACTAGGTGGTTGGGTGTTGTTTGAGTGTGAAAGTGTGGTTCTCTTGTTTCATGCCCACTCCATCCCACGAGCCCAGGCAAATACAACCACCACATATTTAACACCGGCCGACACAAAGAGTACCAGCTGGTATGCACTAAAAGTGCCCTCCATATAGCCCTTCAATGGCCAGATTCCTCAGTTAAAAGGATCGCCACATCTTTTTTATTTGTGAATGTCCGACTTTATCAGTGGTAGAGATACCCGGGCCTCCCCAGTCACCGCATCGAGTCTCACCTCCTACTCCCGCCTGACACAGTAGCATTCTCTACACCTTTGGCCTTAATAAGTATGTCTCCTTTTTTTGTAGTGACAACACTTTGGACTGCCACTTAAGCCTTATCGGGGTCAAAGTTCGCCTTCATAGTCTTCAGCACCGTTGCAAAAGGTCTGTCCTTCAGCCATCTTTACTACTACTGTTGTTGTGGCGTCCACTTTTTTCTTCCGGCTTGTTTTGTCATTCAGTGAAATCCTGTTTTCTTTTTCTTTAAAGACATAGCCTGCTGTCGTTTTTCAGGGCTGTCCGATGCGCTCCTGTTTCTCTTACTTCGTTCTATTTTCTTTAAAACAGTGTTCAGGGTTCGTTTCTGTACATGCCGTCGGAAATTATCTCGCCTTTTTTCCCTCCACTGCAGGGATTCAAATGACGACTTCCAAGCGTTGGTATACAAATCTTCTTCAGCAAGACAGCCTTTTCTTAGCACCTCTGCCTCTTGAAGATGCTTAAGCGCCGCTTTAAGCCCATTTTAAACAGCGTTCGCTGTGTTGCCGTACTTATCATTAATCAGTTGTAGCGTCTTTGTAATATCATTCGTTGCTGATTGGACTTTATCAGCAACTTGCTGTCGCTTTACTCCGAGCCTAGTGACACTTTCTTCTAAAGAGGCAAGCTCTTCCTGGGTCTGGTGGCTAAATACCGACACGTTGCTAACCTTAGTGTCGTTAGTGCCTGTACTCGACAGGCTTCCTCTTCGTCCTTTATCTGTAAGAAAAGGCCATGGAACATTTAGCAGTCCCTGTTGGCCATGAGACACGTCTTTGTGCCCCCCCCCCCTCCACAGAATCCGTGGGGCCTGCGTCAGTCACCCGGGCTTTCACCGGATCGGAACTGCCGGCGGATTCCCTCAGAGAGGTTACCGCCTTGGGTACTCGTTTTGCATCGACGTTTTTCATATTGACATCTTTTTTAATATCGTACTGACCCACGAAGGCCATCACTACCCTTTTTTTCTAGAAATAAGTATTCGGAAAGGGTTAAAACCAGGGCAGCAGCCCTTTCTGTTACCAGAGAAAACCGCTACTTGCTCGGGCCGGCCGGGAGTTACCACTCTCCCTCAGTCCTACCCGCGGAGACTGCTCTGGCGTTGAGTAATAATTGTAAAAATGGTGTTCGTGTGTAATGTATGTATATATTGGTACACAATGGTCACCCCAGCAAGATGAGCGGCACTGATGAGGTGTACAGTCCCACGACCACGCAGAGAACCCAACAAAACGGGCTGGCGTAAGGCACTAAGGTGCCGCCATATAGCCTCCTCAGTGGTAGTAAGCTTATATTAGTCGGCCCACCACGTCTTTTTTGTTCATGAGGCGTACAGCTATATCAGATGTGGTTACCCAGACTTACCCGGTCCTCATCATCCGGCTTCACCCGTCGCCAGGCCTCTAACGCAAGCCCGGAAAAGGACCCGCCACACGCAACCCAGGACAATCCGTAAGTGTCCCTGTGTTAGTTTAGGGAGAGTGTGATGCATGTATCTGAGTAGAATGTTTTAACCGTCGCTTACTTCTATACACGACGGGTGCTAGTTTTTGTTGGCCCGCATCAAGCAATGGAGTGCCACCTACGGAAGCAGCAAAAAGCGAAGAACAAGGAGCACAAGCAGAGCCGGCCCATGCATCACACCGATGGAGGCATGGGGCACTAGTCCCCCGTCAACATCGCCGCAAATACACACGCCAACGCCACACACGCCCCCCAATCTACGCCCCTGACCACCACCACAGAGAGCCACCCTAGCTGCCCATCGTTACCTCATATTTTAAGAGGATGCCCCTATCCGCCACCCGGGGAAGCGCCCGGTATGGAGAAACTAGCGAAAACCCCACCCGGGGTATCGGTAGCAGTAA
Organism: Copidosoma floridanum; assembly: GCF_000648655.2. The sequence goes on along the minus strand of NW_019379761.1, from coordinate 647,790 downwards.
TGGTAGCGGTAGCTGGAGTAGTAGTAGCGGTAGCAGTAGCAGGAGTAGCAGTAGCAGCAGCAGGAGTAGCAGTAGCAGTATCAGCAGCAGGAGTAGCAGTAGTAGTAGCAGTAGCAGTAGCAGGAGTAGCAATAGCAGCAGCAAGAGTAGCAGTAGCAGTAGCAGTAGCAGGAGTAGCAGAATCAGTAGCAGGGGTAGCTATAGCAGTAGTAGTAGCAGAAGTAGCAGTAGCAGTAGTAGTAGCAGCAGTAGCAGTAGCAGTAGCTGGAATAGCAGCAGCAGCAACAGTTGTAGCAGTAGACGACGACGTCGACTACGATGTTGACGTGTATGGTAATGATAACATTGAAAATATAAATTTAACTGTAGAAAATATGAGTTATTTGTTACTTGATTGATTTCTTACATTCATAATAAATATTTCAGCTGTATAGATTTTTTTTAGTAATTTTCTTTATTGAACACTGTTTTTGTATAACGCAAAAAAAATCAACATATTTCATAGTCAATTTCATACAAAGTACTCACAATAAAATATTCAGGTACTTTTACAGATATTCTGACACCTTTATCTTTTAAGTTAATTTTCATTCAATACGTTGTTTTTGTTACGGGTTTTAAAACAAAAATGTTTATGACAAATTATTTTTGGAATTTTTTAAAAAACTGATATTGCAAAAATTAAAAAATGTAAAGGTTGGTGTTTACGCCAACTGTATGCTTTTGATGTATGACTCCTGTTTTTACTTTCTTTAGCATTACTTGATAAATTTAATAGTTACATTTTCTTGATATAATAAGTGCAGTTCTACTTTATAGTTCAAAATTATTATTTATTAAATTTTTAACTTCTACTTTCTATCTATTTTTTGATTTAGGACTTTATTATTTTTTTTTTATTACGTAATTATTATACTGTGTCTCTTACTGTTATATTAAGTAAGGACAGTAGCTAATAGGGTTGCTTGTACGTATTTGCATATTGTTATTCTAAAATTTCTTCGTTATTAATATTACTAAGCCAGACACGTCTCAACGTTCTAAGAGGTAACATCTGTTGTGCTCTTATCTTTACTAACCGCTATTAAAATATGTATACTATTGAATAAGCGCTATTGTAAAACTACTGAAACCATTAAAATTTTTCTTTCCTTCGTAATTTCCGAACATTAGTTAAAAGATCTCTGTATGGCAAGTGTTATGCTTGCCCGTAAAAGTCTGTGTAAAACTTTATTGGAAATACAAGACATTATATGCTCTGAAATTTTTGAGTAACTTATTGAGGTCTTATCAACTAACTTTAATATTTGATTAAGATTCGAACTTTTATTAAGTTTATTTTTACCGTACAAGGTTTAGTATTTTAGAATATCCTAATTCTAATAGCAGATTTGTGATAAATGGCCCCAAATACCTCTTTGTTAATGTTACCTTCATCTAAGATAGTAAGAGGTGATCTGAATTAGTGTTATTGTAACAGCACCTAAGTATTAGTGATAAATATACTACGGATAATTGTTGAACTTTTCCTGTAATATTGTATGGAATGGTAAACTGGTGGGTGATTCAGCTTTTATAGAGAGTTTTGCTCTGCCTGTCTCTTTCTTAAGGGGTAGTTGTAGTTTTTCAAAGCTTAATATAAAATTTAAAGTTATTATAAATAAATCTTTATTTTTCAGACTCAGTAGGTTATAACTAGTTAGGTACATAGTAGTCTTTGTCTCGATACACACAAAATGTACACCTAATAACTTCTTTTAACATTATGATGTTTTATTTATATACGTTTTAATGTTTAATCTGGGATTATACCTATACAACATGAGCACTGAAACAATTGGTATTCTTAAAAAGTTATTATAAATACAAAATTTTTAATTTTTGTTTACACTGAATTTTTTTTGCTGGATTACAAACAATGAAAAATAGAATGTTTTCTTTTAAAATACGAATTTGACTTAGATTTCTTCGCTTACAAAACTAACACCAAATTTAAGCAGTAATATGATTAAAAAGTTTGAAAGACATACATGTATGTTTTTAATTCTTTAAAGTACGTTCATCATTCCTTTAGTATGTTATTCCTGCGAAAAAAAGTTAAACCTGCAAATCAAATTAAAAATAATAAACATTAAAAAAATTTTGCTCATAACTAAAATTATTACGGTAAATATTCAGACAGTCGCATTTATTTTTGCTTTTCATAACATGAAGAAAAGTACTATCGAAAAACTTTACTTGCAGGTGGTGAAGATGGAGCAATGGGTTGGTCAGCAGCACCCACGCTCGTCGAACGCCAAAGAGAAAATTTGACGGAAAGGTTAAAACGCGAGTTTGGTCTTTTTTTGAATGACGATGAAGAGGAAAAAACTCGCAAACAAGGTACTTAAATACAGTATTAATTAAATAAAATATTCTACGATTTCTTTAGCAGGTCTCCAGTTTACTGTTTGTTTGCAAAACAATAGTAAAAATTAGAAANAGTTGTCCCCGAGGCAAAGCCATCCGAAAACAATTAGTTTCAGTGGTGATAGGTTATGTTTAGGTTTTTGGTTAGTGGATATTAACAAGCCTGAAAAGCAAAACAAGTCGGTCAGAACAACTTAATTTCGTTTAAAATCCTTCAAATGTTATTAGGTATTGAATAACATTTTATAAATTTAGGTACTTAAATACAGTATTAATTAAATAAAATATTCTACGATTTCTTTAGCAGGTCTCCAGTTTACTGTTTGTTTGCAAAACAATAGTAAAAATTAGAAAAATTGACTTTCTGTTGTAGTAACTGTTTTTTGTTTTGTTCACTTGATATTTACTTTCAAACAATTGACATGAGCTGATAAACATCAACACCTTGTTTTCGGGCTTGTCGATCATTAATCGGGTCACGTGTACTTCCGTAGCTTTGGCACACTTTGATTGTTTTCTTTCCTCGTAAATCTATGACACATAAATTATAAATATTATCTTTTGAAGTTGACATCTAAGTTGGGTTGGTATCTTTATATCAAACCATGTTAATCGTAAATAGATATAAAAATTTTACTTAAAACTTAAATTCATAACATACAATATTTGCGAATACAACTGTAACTTTAGTAAGTATAACCTTACAAGTTGGTAGGTAAATATTTTTTGGTCTACATAATTCACTTTGAGTAAAGAGAAATAAAGCTTTTTTTAAATATTTAACAACTTCAATACAGTATCATCATAATACTATTATAACATTTTTTTCTGATCCACACAAACTTTTAATTTCATTATCTATTAAAAAAGTTTTGAAAACGCTGTTAATCCGGTTTTGCGTCTTTTATTTATCAAGCACCGTTAATAGTCAAAAGTTTCACATTTTTTCTTTTTTTCCAACCCACGTATTATTCAAACAATTTTTACCAGGAATCTTTACCACTTTGGTGTAAAAGGTGTCAATCCTATAAATCTAACCAGTAAAGCCATTTATCTTATTTTCTATTACCTATCGGTGACCCATAATCCCAACCCAATTGTTGGCCCTGCTAACCACCTGAACTCCTCCTTTCATTCTTACCTGACCTTTACAACTGTCCCTGCCGCTTCCTCATACCCAGAGTATCCATAGTGTCTACCCCCTCGTTGCTCTGAGGTGCAGATCCAGCCGTGAGACTCGAGGTGAAATATCAAACAGATTCTTAAAATTTTTTACTTTTTTTTAACAAGAGTCCTTATTGAAAAAACCGTAAGACAAAAAAAAGTTGCCTAATAGAAAATAAGTATTCTAAACCTAACCTACATCTACATATTATTGTATCACTTAACAAATTTGTCAACATGTTGCATAAAAATAACTCTGCTTAGAAATAACTCACAAATAATTACTTAATAATCTCTTGAGCATTCTATTCAAAATATATAGACTGAGATAAAAGATACGTGAGAGATTCAATCATTAACACAATTTCTACTGAAGATCTTGTAGAAATATGTGTTAACAAGTCTTTTACAAGAGGTCTGGCAGCAATAATACATTTTCATATTAGTGCGAAAACATAAATTTTGTTAAATGTACTAATTTAGAAAAACAAAAATAAAAAGAACTAAACGTTGTTGCATCATTAATAGATATAACGCGCTTGTTTACTGCATAATAAGCAAAATAATGCATTTTTAAGAGCTTGCACGTTCTTGTCAACTATTTGACCATCGCTCATGAACCTATTAAATACCTACCAAAACCTACTAAATGAAAAAAAAAGATAACTATTCTAAAAATTGTATAAATTTTAATAAATGTTGACTAACACATCTCCAATTTTGCTTTTGGTTTTTTCACATATTTTTCATAATACAGTTGATGGTATATCTAAGAATAGCAAGTTTTTTGTCTTGTGAACTCATTTGCAAAAATGTATAACTCCAGTTACACTTTATCAATCAACTTCTTCTTTTTTTCTCTATTTAAAAACTGTAGAACTAAGTTTTGGGAAAAATTATTTTCAGCACAAATTATTCACAAATCCATACTTTTATTAGCACATTAAGAAGGCTCTCCAGTAAAGACTATAAATAAAAGTTCAAGTAGTGGTCAAGTTAGTCTAAGCCGTAATACATTGTCTAAACTCTTTTTGAGGGTTCCTATACCGAAGCAAAAAATATCAATCTGCATTGTGCATTGTGTGCTGAAGTATGTACATAAAATATAAAAATACATTTAAATGTGTTTAAATTTTGCGGGCTTGTAAGATAGCAGACCGAACAACAAGCTAACCCACGAACCCTTCGGTAACTACTTTCAACACTAAATATCGTTTGATTTTGCTTAGCAAATGAATATTTTGGTAATACTATTTGAAAGAATATTACTTCAACAAATGTGGCTTAGTTTTTAAATCATATGCAGTGAATAAATAGTAAGGCCTGTGTTAAAAGTCCAAATATCCAATTTTAGTTTTCTTCAAATTTTGTCCAGCAACTTGCCCTGAAATTTTATCTATGTTTTTATCGAGCTTTTTTATTAGGAATTTCAACCTGACTATGATGACCCGAGTTTTTAGTAGTACAAAGTAGAAAAGCCTAAAAATTACGAGAAACTATAATTTTAATCGACAAGTATTTCAAACTCATGAATTTAGAAAGTAAGCTGCTGATAAAAAAGTAAATTACACTACAAGGGACGAAACTCGATAATCTGCTCCGGGGGTGAAGTTGTCCCCGAGGCAAAGCCATCCGAAAACAATTAGTTTCAGTGGTGATAGGTTATGTTTAGGTTTTTGGTTAGTGGATATTAACAAGCCTGAAAAGCAAAACAAGTCGGTCAGAACAACTTAATTTTGTTTAAATTTTGTTAGGTATTCAATGACATCTTATAAATTTTGTTATTTGATAAATATTTTGACATATCAACAGCATTTAAACATTTATACATGAAGAAGTTTTCTCACAGCTCCAAAAAAATAAATAAATGCAACGTTGGTAAGTACTTGGTACTTGTGCACCTTGGCACTGCTGCTCGCTCTCTCTCTCTCTCTCTCTCTCTCTCTCTCTCTCTCTCTCTATCCCTCTCTCTCCCTCACTCTCCCTTTCTCTTTCTCTCGCAAGGAGAAGTATAGAGCAGGGAGTTGTTTTCTCCTGACCCCTCTACACGATATAGGTATCGCATCGATAGGAAAGGAATGTTGGCTTTCTTCCCTATACACTGCTACCGAAACTCGAATTTCCAGGTGAAGTAATGTGGAAACAAATTTTTAATAGAAAGTGAAAATTAACTCCAAGTGCTAAATTTAACAATCACTTCTGAGCCATTATAAAAATCGTGAGATTGTGGTTTGCACATCCCCTAAATAAAAGAAACAATGAAGATAAAATATAAGACGTTTCAATTAGGGTTTATTAAAAGAAATATACATACTTACACTTATAAGAAACTCTGAGGGTCATTAGCACTATATATTTTATTTGTACACAAATATTGTTTGGTAAGATTTTAAGTACTTGAATGCCATGCTCGGTCGTAATCCGACTATTTGACTTCTTACCAACGGAGCATAACAAGTATTGATTTTAATATATTACTTCTAAGTTCGTTGTTCTAGCGGTTCTATTATGCATTTATTTATTGTGTTATAACAAAGACACTAAATTTGAAAAACCCATTTTTCACTGAGTTAACGATAAAAATACAAAGAATTTTGCACGTGATAAGGGACATTATTTGAAATTTATTAAAACAATTAAATGGTAAATAATAGTAATATAAGACATCCAATGACAGTTGGTTAATAATTAAAATATCGTTCAATGGTGGTACTGTCAAATTTCGTATTTATTAAAAAACAAAATGACGTTTCGGCCGTTTGGATAATGTCCCGGCCCTAATCAGGTACAAAAATGTATGAGTAATTAAAAAAATTCTTTACAATACAAATTTTGGTGAATACAATAAACGCAAATTAAGTAAAGTGTATAATATACCTCTGACTCTTACGAAAGAGTGTAAAATCGTAATGTGGTCAGAGTTTCAAATTTCGTTGCTTTTATACCCTGCACATACACAAACGACACAGTATACGCACACAATACAATCAAATATGAATCGCTACTGGATTGTGTTTCAAGCATATAAGAGTTGGGCGATTAATTTAATTTTGTTTCTAATGTTAATACATGTGATTTTTTTAAACTTTTTAAGAATGTTGAACATTCATTAAAATATTCTGGAGAATTTGAGACTGTCAGAAAAGAACTACTCAACATTATTGGTAATAATAGAATAATGTTTCTACTCGTCTTTTTTTAAATGATGAAATTCTCCAAGACAATTTGAAGCAAACACAAGTCTTTCTTAAAAATAATGAGCACATTTTAATTACTAAATCAGATAAAGGTAATATTACTATTGTCATTGACAAAGAAACTTACATTAATAAAGGAGAAGAATAATTAAGTGATGATAAATATTATTTACAGCTAAAAAATAATTCTTTAAAGTAATTAATTCAATTAAGTATCATTGTCTCGACACTGAATTCACCTACTTATAGTTTTTAAAAATTTCTTTTTAATTTATTGATTAAGAATGTTTCACTGGCAAAATCACACGTAAAAAATAGTTATGAGTTGAAAAATAAATTAAAAGATACTATCGTTTCGCCTGGTTACACTCTTATTAGTCTAGATGTTGTTAGTTTATTTACTCATATTAGTGAAGCCTTAATCATAAATGCAATAAGACATTTTTGGAAATTCTCGAATAGTAAAATCAATGCTTCTCTCAATGAATTTTGCACAGGTGTATCTTTAATTTTGAATTCAAATTTTTCCATTTCAACAACAAATTTTATAAACAAGTTTTTGGCTTTCCAATGGGCAGTCTCTGTAGTCCAGTACTGTGTGATCTTGTAATGCGTTTGATTAAAATTTCATGCTTAGAGAAGTTATGTTTTTCTGTTACCAGAGAAAACCGCTACTTGCTC
>NW_019379761.1:611474-637769 GCF_000648655.2 Copidosoma floridanum | reverse complement strand
ACCTGGTTACACTCTTATTAGTCTAGATGTTGTTAGTTTATTTACTCATATTAGTGAAGCCTTAATCATAAATGCAATAAGACATTTTTGGAAATTCTCGAATAGTAAAATCAATGCTTCTCTCAATGAATTTTGCACAGGTGTATCTTTAATTTTGAATTCAAATTTTTCCATTTCAACAACAAATTTTATAAACAAGTTTTTGGCTTTCCAATGGGCAGTCTCTGTAGTCCAGTACTGTGTGATCTTGTAATGCGTTTGATTAAAATTTCATGCTTAGAGAAGTTATGTTTTGATGTTTCACTGTGTGTTATATTCTCATATGTGTGCCTACTAAATATATTAACTATACTAAAAAAATTTTTAATAGCTATTGTTCGGAATTACAATTCACTGTTGAGACGTGCAACAACAACAGCAATAGTTTCTTAGATTTAAAAATTATCATTCAACAAAATAACACAGTGCTAACTAATTGGTACTAAAAACCCACACATTCAGGCCGATACTTGAATTTTCTCTCCCATCATCCAATACAACATAAAATAGGTATCATTTACACATAAGTAAACTTTTCCATTAAATTATCAGACACTCAATTTCATAACGATGATTTAAAATTAATCAATAAATTTTTACTAGCTAACAACTATCCTCAAAGTTTATTGATCAATTTTTAAAGAAAACAATAAATACCTTAAAAAACATTAACATGATTGACATTTGCAATAGAAACAATAATAATTATACTCTAATCTTATCATTACCGTATATTCCCCACTTGCACGGTCCTATTAAATATTTTGTAAGAACCTTCACGTTGATCTTGTATACAGTTTGAACAATAAATTGAATTCGATCTTTTCACTTGGAAAAGATGTAACCGAGCCACTCGATAAAAATAATGTCGTTTACCACATACCATGTGCGAATTGCAACTGCTGTTATGTTGGTCAAACATAGAGAGCTGTGAAATTAAGAATGGCAGAACATAAAAGAGACATAGAGAAAAAAGGATACATCTGTACTATCACAAAATAGCATTGAATTTACACACAACTTCAATTTTAATCAAATAAAAATTTTAGACACAAAACAAAATTTTAAAAAGCGCCTGTTTTCCGAAGTGTTAAGTATACATTATTTCAATAATACTATTAATAGACAACAAGATACAAAAAAAATTAAAAAATTATTACAAGTCTCTCGTTAAGTCAATTAAGAAAGGAAGCTAACTTGATGTACATAATTTGACGGCCCTTTCATTTATGGTATTAGGAAAACATGATCTGTTTACGTGTGTCTCACAGGAAACTGCTTACGATTCTCATTTAATTGTATTATGTGCATATACTGTGTCATTTGTGTGTGTGCAGGGTATAAAATCAACGAAATTTGAAACTCTGACTACATTACGATTTTACATCCCCTTTGTAAGAGTCAAAGGTATATTATACACTTCACTTAATTTGCGTTTATTGTATTTACCAAAATTTGTATTCTAAAGAATTTTTTTATTACTCATAGATTTTTGTACCTGATGAGGGCTGGGACATTATCCAAACGGCCGAAACGTCGTTTTGTTTTTTAATGAATACAAAATTTGACAGTACCACCATTAAAGGTCAATAATAGTTATAATTTGCTTATAACTGATATCAAATATGTTTTTTTTTTCAAATTGAGTCTGTCAGCTTTTAAGTGAAAAAAAAAAAAACAGAACTTACAGTATATGTTTTTAAAAATAAGTCTAAGAGGCGAAAAATTTGCCCTTTTTNAGTAGCTATGTCATCGTTATTGTCTATATAAGTTATATTTTTAATGTGAAGTGTACAGATGGACCGCTCAATAAACGAGTAGAGTAAGAAAAAGTGAGCATTTGAATCACGTGACACTGATGACTCTGAGAGGCAGTGAAGTTTTTTTAAAAGACTGTTTCGCATAGTGGACAGAGTGTTTATGTCCTTTCGTAGATTCGAAAGGGAACTTTGGTTTTGTAAATATTTTAGTACTTAGTTTCAATAATAAGCGAACTCAGCGAACTCTTATTTAAGATAATTTTTGAAACGATTTGTTAAGTTTTGTAATTTGTTTTCTGACATAACTTTTTAGGGACGCCGAGAGCTGGTCGAGTTATTAAATCCAGCTCCTCAATTGCATATTTACGCTCCTCTCAACTCTCTGAACACATACCCTGCTATCTGTAATAATCGTTCTTAAGTTAAAAATCACTTAAGTCCCAAACGAAATAATGTGAAAGCATAAAACGAAATAAAAATCAATTAATGTACAAATAGAACCTTGTATGAATAAAAAGATGAAACAAGTGAAATTTGCTAGAAAATCTTTTGAAAATTATAAAAAAATGATGAAATTGTATGACTGATTTTTCATTAATTTATTTTAAAAGTAACTAGTTGATAAAAGTAAAGTAAATATTTATTGGTATATTGAATAGCAACTACTAAAAGCTTATATTTCTGAGTTTTGGAAAAAATTATTCAATTATGGTACACACAAAAAAATAGTTAATTACATAAAAAATACATGAATCATACGACGTAATTTGAACCCAATCAATTAATGAACAGGAAATCAAAATCAAAATCATAAATAATTTACAAACGACACTCTGACAAGGAGAATGAAGTTGAGACCCTTTGTGCTGACTTCACTATAACGGTAAGTGAAATATGTTATGTATAACTGAGTGGTGTTAGTTCAGTGGTAAGTATGCTTGTTACTGATACAGTACCATTCTAGGGGTCGTGGGTTCGATTTCCTTGAATGCAGATTTTTTTTAAAACTGTTTTTATGAAAAAGTTTCCATTAAACCCCAGCCGTTTTAGGGCAAATTTTTTGGTTGAATCTTCGTTTAGATTGATTCCAGGGTTTGTCCTTTGCCCCACAAGTCTTCAGACGTGGGCAAATGCGAAACAGTGGCACGGCTATAGATCTGGGTTAGCCGATTCGATGCTAGGCGGGGATCGCTGGGCTTTCTGGCAAGAAGTGGTCCCTAAAACATGAAGCTTCTTTAGGGATGCTAATTAATTTGGATCCCATGCTACGGCAGAGAGTGCTGACTTAACAGGCAAGGAGTAGGCGTCCTGAAATATGGAATTTTTTTCAGGAAAAAGCTACGCAGTGGTGAGTGGATCTGATGCCCCATTAGAGTAGAAAGTGCCAGCTTTACTGGCAAGATGTTTCACGGTAGATTTTACCACTGTGTCCATGATCTGATAGGTATACTGAGGAAAAAGTAGTTCGCCTGCTTGCCCTGCACGAGCATTTGTAGTACTAATTAACAAGTCAGCTTGTGTACCAGGCAAATGAGCAAGTGGCGTTCTCCTGTGAACGCTTGAAAGTCTATTATAATACAGCAGTAGCCCCAGTCATGTAATACAGTAGCTGAGCTTGTGTATAGTACGTTACGTATTCTAAATTTGCGCATTGTGTGTGTCATAGGTGTAATACAAATAAATCACGTTTCTATTTTATCTATAGATATTTATTCTTCTTTTAATGTAGTAAGATTACTGTTTCTATGTCTCTGTTTAGAAATGAATAATATATAGTATGACTTAACAGTTCATATCATGTAAAAAAAAGTGTTTTAAAATAAAAATAATTCATATACTCTATTAGAGATTCATTCCTATAAAAATCTTTTAGTGAGATTTCGTCAATGTCGTAATAAAAAATATCCAGTACAACAAGTGTGCTTAATATTTTTTTAATTATTCGTGCGCAAATTAGCTTTGCACATTAGTTCGCGCTAGTTGCATAATGTACTTTATCATTAGTTTTACATTCACCCTTACTTTATTTTGTTTTCAATTACAAAATTATATACATCAAATAATCCAAACGTGTTATGTATGAGTGTAAATAATTATATACTGAATAGTTCAGACATACATATGAGCCACAATTGAGTTAAAAAAACGCCAGCAGTGCCAAATTTACATAAGGTGCTGTGATTTTTATAAGCCTCGACACGAGGTTAACCTATGCTTTGCATTATGCCCACTTAACCGTTGTTCGGATTTCGAATCCCAATACGAGCGCAGGTAGCGTACCTCTGCACAGCGCGCTTATATCACATATTCATAGCTCGGCGTGAATACCTGAGAATGGGATGGCTGGCGTGCCACTCTAGCGCGTTTTGCCTTCCACAGTCTACGGATGCTACCAGCACTGCCAAAGAGTGAAGCGTGTGCAACTTTTTTCTCAGTGTACGATATCAATTAAGGTATTGGTAAATGGGTGCGGAAACACAGCTCCACACATAGGTGGTGAGTGACTAGGCCAATAGGCTGTTGCGATAAGCCGGTAAAAAAAATAATGAAAATATGCGAAATTATCATTTACACAGATGACTTATTATCAAATTGCATTAAATATATGCACAAAGTCCTATCTTAAAAAAATGATGGGTCACGTGATGAAGCATGTTTATTCGTCGTATGATTAGCAGAAACTGATCAAGCACGGATGGATTTGAAAATGAAATTTTTAAAAATTAGTGAAGTCATTTAAATTTGGAAGTTGATGAATCGTACAATATTACATATTACGACACAGATATAACTATTGTATTTTCCTTTAAAAGCATAGAAAATAAATGTCTGATTAAACTTCGGGGGTTGGGGCGCGGAGCGCGCAGGAGGCGCAGCCTCCCAGTAGACTTAAATGATGAATTACGTTTACAGCGTCATAAACTAAGATTAACTAAAACTAAATATTTTTCGTTCACAGAGAATGCAGAAAACAAATTTTTATTGTAGAAACCATAATTTGTAATAAGTTTTCACGGTCACAGAATGTTTCAGACTTCAGCTTTTGTTGCTGAGAAGCTTGATAACACATTTTTGGGAGTTCCAATTCCGGCCTTTACTTGCTTAGCTAATACCTCTGTGGAGATTTTTGTACTGCTTATGTGTAAATTGTAACTGAGGTCTGGTTATTGAAAATCAGTATAAAATAAGATTTTTTTATTGAGATTCAACTAATGATCAATAATTAATCTGGGGTCGTTAATCTGGAAATAGATGTATAAAGCTTCGGATTCTAATTTTAAGTATAACATTAACAACAAGAGAGTAAGTAAGAAATGGTTTGGCCATGACGATTGTTTTTGCACATTTTAATAATTAATTTTTCGAAATTTGAGTTAAATATTTGATTACCACTATTCAGAACTATTAGCTTAGTCTAATTTAGGAGACAGTTAATTAACATTAAAAAAACAAATATTGTAATAAAGCATACATTAGAGTTTGTTTTTGTTTTATTGAATTTTGTGAGCAATAGTTTAACAAATGCAAGCATGTACCAAATTCGTGTTTTGTCTACTCCAGGTGAAAAAAAGATTTCCAAAAATAAATTTTACAATGATATTAGGTTTTACGTAATTTTATCATTAAAGAACGTCCTGTGATCACTGTAGCCAACTTGAAATTATAAGAATAAATAGGCTTTTTATCCGTCGAGCGCAATGCTTAGTGCTCTAGGATACACTATCCACTCGCTAAATGCTTCTCGCCCATGACCGGGAAGAAACATTCTGTTCCTGCCAGGCCCAAAGTTTATTTTCGTCCTGGGGTAGAAAGTTATTAGTTGGTGGAAACTGTACCCACAGGTGCAAAGTTGCACTTTCCACTCTCGATACAAAACATGTCGTTCTCACCTTAGGCAGAAAAATACAACAACTGCGCCCTCCAGGCGCGCATGTTGTACTTTCTGCTTTAGGTGAGAAATGTACTATCTTCTTACAAAATTTAAGAAATTATCTTCTTACCTCACAGTTCAAAAACTATAATAATCTTGCTTAATAATTTGAAAAGTGCATTTTCTATACTAGACTAACAGCGTACTCGAGACATTTTTTTTTTATTGTTTTGAAATTCCATTCTGTTGCAAAATAGTTTCTCCGTAGACTTTTATGGAAATTAATAAAAATTAGTAAATATATTAAAAGTTACTGAATATTTTGTAAATCAAAATTTAAAAAATTAACGGAAAACATGTAAATATAAACTTCATACAGTATTACTCTAAAAAAATTATAAATGGCTAAAAATATGTTATTTAATTAATGACTGTAAATTTCTTATTTCTATTTGAAAATCATACAAAATAAAAGTAACTGAAACTACGTGAATTACAAAAAATACAAGAGTTTAAATAGCTCAGTGGTCAGTGTGCTAGCACTACAGAGAAGAAAGTTTAGGATTTATAGGTTTAAATCTCGTAAAGAAATATCGAAGTGTTTTTCTCAAGCTTCTTTGATAAAATGAGTAGCAGATCAGAAAAAATAATTTCTGTCAAAAAATATATAACAACCTTTCTAAAGAGGCTTATAAGTGTCAGTAGGTCACCCTAGAATATAAATTAAAGTGCATAAAACGTTAGCATCCTCGTAATCTGCTATCTGCGTAGAAAAAAAATGTTTACGACTCGCAGAAGTTAGAATACCGATGATTTTTCAACTGTGATGGTTCTTAAGTAAAGGAAATGAGATTCTACACCAACCACGACAAAGCAGCGGCTGATCTGGAAATCCACTTATCACTCTGGCGTTTTAACGAGCCAAGTAAGAAACCTACACTTATACACTGGTTTTTACATTTAAAACTGCAGTTTAAAATAACAAATTAATGTTCTCCTAAAAATATAAGTATTTAAAAATAGCACATTAAAATCCTATCTCTATATGTCATTAAACAAAGTCAAAAAAATTTTTAATAATTAACTTTGCTTCTAAGGATCGTAGGTCAATTTTATTTTTTAATTCAAACAAAAATTACAGTTTCCTTGGGTACAAAGTTTGGTCATTGTAGCACCAATATTGTTGATGATAATAAAAATTTGCAATTAAACATTTTAGATCCAAATTTACATATAATCTACTGCAAATATTAATTTATTTCAATTAAAAGATTTTACTTTAAACTCTGAACGAACAAAATACACTATTTAAAAACTATTAAATCACTTACTGATCAGCAATTTAATTTCTAACAACATGCCCCTTTTAAGAGTAATTGCAATTGTGCCAAAACAGTTTAACGTACGACATACACTCTTAAGGATTTTTTTCTGCCACAAGATCTACAATAAGAGCACATTAAAAGAAGTTTTAAATAATTTTTAATCATGAAAATAATGACTCGAGTCGTAATGCTATCAAGTATTTATTAATAGAGATAACTTTCGACGTTTTAGCTTGTACATTTATATGGATAATAAGGCCCTCATCAGGTACAACTTTTATATAAACACAAAAAACGCAAAACGTAATGTAACAAATAATTTAAAAACAAAATTTATATTTAAAATTTGTGCTAAAAGTAACACTTACAATCGTCACACTAGTGACCATGTGTAGCACGCATGATGATAAGGCAGCAAATATAACACTTTGATATTTTTCAAGCTTTTATATATGCGCTACTCATACATGTATGCAATGTCTATGTACGCGTTAGTTAACATTTAAGTAAAAGTAATAACAATACCACAACTCGTTTTTAAAATTAAAAACTTGCAACATGAGATCACACAGTGACAATCCAAACATCCTAAACGATTTTATTGATTGGTTCTTTATAACAGATTTTCAATTTATTCGTATCTAGAATTCTGTTGACGTTGTGAGAGTTAACATAGATGTGTAACATTTCAGAAAATAGTCGTTTAAATCTATTATTTTCTGTATCTAATATTATTACCTTATTAAAATTGAATGAGTGGTTGATTATTTTAGTATGATCTGCTAATACTAATTTTTCTCTCAAATATTTACAGATTCACAATCCGTTTCATGTTGTCTGAATGTTTGTCTCGTGTAACAATTATTACATTTAATTTGGTATTCAATGTTGCATTTGTCATCATTGACCACTCGATCCTTTCCCAGTTTCACAAACGCACCGAACTTGTCTATACATTTAAAAACTGTCTTAAAATTATTTTTATACGCAGTTTATTGTAATAATAATTATTGTTATCATTTTTTTACGGAGTTAACGTGATAGTCCATTAGTCAAGTCACTTACCACTTATGTGTGGGGGTGTATTGCCACACCTATTTACTAATCCCTTAATTAATATCGTACCTATCATACCATGGACTCAGTGGAAATACCTACAGTAAAACACTTCGCCAGCTAAGCTGGCACTCTCTACACCAATGATGCATCAAATCCACTCGACATTGTATAACCTTTCCCCAGAGCCTTTATCCGTATTTCAGGATGTCCACTTCTTGCTGGTTAAACCAGGTCGCAGCTATATTCTTGATAAAAGTTAACAGTTTTGAATTTAGCTTTATAATAAGAGCCTATTTGGCATGTTATGTATTGCAAAGTTGATTAACTTCAAGCTGAAAATCTTGAGTAAAACTTCTGACAAAAAAATTTTTCGTTTTTAAATGTCGTGAGATCGTTTTCTCCGCAAAAAAATAATTTTTTTAAATAAGCTTTGCTCATAAACAACTGAAATTTGGTAGAATCAGTTCAACATACATCGTTTACCAGTAGGGATCTTGTCGTACCACACAAGAGCTATAATTAGAGTACATTAATTGGCGTAATTGGACTATAATTAGAACTTATAAAACAATTCAGCTGTCCAAATAGATAACAATAGATAAATACATCGGCATAAAACTTATACGTTACGATAGCAAACGATTATACACAAGTTTTAAAAATTAAAATTAAAATAACTTTTATCAAATATTTGCTTCTACACTATTACAATAACTACAGTCCTTAAAAGGTGCAGCAGTAACTGCTACCACAATAAAATTTATGTATATTTTTTAAATCTGGAGTGCTTCTTCAGCAGTTTTCTTTAAAAAAGATAATAACAAATTTTCCATTGCTTTCAGTGAGTTAATTAGTAATATCTCAACAATTTTGATACTTATTATTATGCCATTTCAAGTTTAAAAAAGTATTATCGCATCATATTAATCTTCGTATTTATCAATTATGGTTTTTAAATTTTTCAAAACAAAAATATTTTTAAATTAATTTCAAGTTGTACTAATCATCTGGATATGCAAGTTTTATTTTAATTTATAGATTCGTTATTTAAACATTCCCAAAAATTCCATACTAAACAGCCATGCTTATCGGGGCTTTATTTTTCCTTAAAATAATAAAAAAATTATTTTGCCATCACTGATACATATAATAGACGAGAAGAAATAAATAAGCTCTGAAAAATTCGTTATGATAAAGGGAGCTAGGTAAAAATAAATTGATTATTTCTTACCTTTATTACCAAGAGAAAATTTTTGAAATCTTACATTTTTCAGAAAAATCTAAATTATGAGGCTTTTTCGTGATTTTTTGTTTTTCACCAAATATTCTTACATGTACATCATCTATTAATCATTTTCTTGGGATTACAAAAGATTTCACATTTTCATTTCTTACATTTAATTTTCTGGTTTTGTTAAAAGAGTTGAATAATTTGTTTTTATAAAATATTTAGTTCTTATTTTTACTCAATGCAAAAGTTTAAATTACTAATCACTTAATCTCTCATTTTTTAATTTACGCGACGAAGATTGGTCTCGACCAATCATGAAACCAATAAATTGATGAAAATCAAAAGTTGTTGGTAGGAACCGCTATTTTTTCAGATTTTACTTTCAAAACTGCACTTTCAACATTGTCTAATTCAAAAAGTAATTCAGACGTCATTGGACTTGCCATTTTCTTAAGGAGTAATATTAAAGTAATACCTGTCGATGCCGCTGGCAAAACTTTTTTTTCGGTTGAAATAAAATATAAAGGTGGCCTGGAAGTTTGGTGCTGTACCAAGCGGGGGGCCCTTTAAGGTTTTATGAATTATGAAAAATGTTTTTTGTTCATTGTCATGATAATTAAAAATCTAAATTACATATTTCAATTCTAGAATTTTGTTAGCCTAAAAAATTATAAAATATCGATAAAAGAATAATAAAAACTTATCATTTTAGTCTGCGTATGCACAGAAGAAGATAAATCACTTTTATCTTAATTTTCTTAAAATCTAAATGGTTTACACATAATTCTCACAATTCTAAAAGATTATATATAAAAAAGGTACAAATACAGTTCGTATATGTAGAGGCTTATCGTTTACTTTAAGAGTTTTAGTGATTAATTCCATGAAAGTGAGTGTTAAATTGGTAAGTATTTAGTAGCAAATTTCTGGAAAATTGAGTGGTTCACCCTAGTATTTTTTTATCGCAAATTAATTAAGAACACTTTATTAACATAATTTAAAAATATCAGAGATAATTATCATTTCACTCGAAATCGCCCAAGTCACCTTAAATTGAAACTTTATACAATAATGTCTACATGCATGATGGGAGGGGGGTATAATCAAGTGGACAGATCAAGAGTTACGTGGACGCCCACATTATCCTACCATATTATTATCATATATCTTAGAAGCACCTTAAGTCTGCATAAGTCATTTGCATTACACACACTTGTATACTTATAAAATTGTATTTACTTTAAAACAAAATTTTATTTGTCGTCAAAAGGGATACAATTCCAAAAAAACAATCGAATGGATACATTGTAATAAAAAATTCAAGAGATCTACACATTTTAGTTGACATACGTAAATTCACAGTTATGTGAAATAAAAAAAATCTGTACGCAATGTAGAAAAAAATTTTTAGGGTCAGACAATTTGAAAAGACTTATAAAAGTTTAACAATTTATAAACTCACAATGTACAACTTTCTCGAATAAATTTTTATTTTAATACATAAACTATTTATTTTTCTTTATTGTTGTAGAAATTTGTTTTTTTTTTTAATTACTATCGTGCAAGTTTAAGACTTCTTAAAAGAAATATCCAAGTCTCTTATTCAGCACTTGAATTGAATGGTGAGATTAAGTCCATGAACGTCAAATACTCAACAAAACGCAATCATTTCCCAAATTATTAAGCCCGTCAATTAATATTAATAAACCTGTTATTTAACCACACATGTAATTAACCCCTTAACGATTAATCCGACCCCAATGTAATTGAATTAACTTTGCAGAAAAACCTTGACAAAAAAACGGTTGAACATACAAATAGAAACTGAAGGTGGTGGGTGGGAAATTGTTGCGAGATTATTGGGCGATTCATGGGGAAAGAAGAGTGGATTAGGATGTTATGTAATATAAAAAAACAGCAAGAAAATAAACGTACAACAAGGTATTTTGTGGGTGATGCGAGGGGGCTGGGACGGGGTTAGCTGCTGAATCCACTTAAAAAAACTGTTATATAGGAATATATATGTATATGTATAAAAGTGTATATGTAAATTTATGAGTTGAATTTACATTTTGATGGGAAGTCAAGTATATACTGAATCAGTGTTTCTAACTACGCAAGACCTTTTGCGCACGCTTGTACGCAAGTTCTCTCTCTCTCTTTCTCTCTCTTTTTCTTTTCCTGACCAGGAATAGGAGAGTGCCTTCTCCGGAACTCAAACTTCAGCCCCATATACTTTTCACGTATTAAATTTTACTTTCAACATCATTCAAAGCTTTCAGGGGGCTAATTAAACGTTTAGCTTGTACAAAACTTTGCATGGCATGTCTTTCTTTCCCGATTAATACATTTTATTTCTTCATGGAAAATGTACACAAATAATAAAGAGTATATCTACATTTTGGGAGAGATTTTATGTAGTATACTTGGTAACACGCTGGACAATTTCCGTAACTGAATTTTAAATACTTAGTTTTACACAAGAGCTTTAATAGCTTAGAAGTAAGCACGCAAGGGGGTCGCACCCCCAAATGCTGTGGACAGTTTTAGGGGGAGCAGGAGGGTTTGATTAAATCATACAGATGTTGACGCTGGGGGAGAGGGTCCAGGCAATAAGTTTCTGTGTTACAGAACATTTTTTCAATTCTAAAATATAAGCTTTTAAATTATATTTACCTAAAAGATGACGTACAAAAATTTTGTATCTTACTTCAAGTCACTTCTTTTGAAATCCCACTATAATTTTTGTTGATTAAGACATTCTTCGACAACATTGCTAAATATGCTTATATTTATATTTATACTTATTATGACTGATGGTGCTTCTTTTGCTGTTACGCGACGTTTTAAAAAATTGTCATTTTAACATAATAAGAAATCATAATACTTTAATATTTAACAGTCTTACACGGAAAAGGAGGGGGAATCTAAAAATAAAGAAATCGTCCATGGCATTTTGGCACGATTCCTTAGTGATCTGTAACGTATANGGGGGGGGGGGGTCGAAAAATCAAAAAAGTTATCCACGGCATTTGAGGACGACCCCTAGCCTCCTTGGCCAGAATCTCAAGTGATCGCGTGTTCTTATCTCGTCGAAAAATATCGAGATTTTTTCGGGTTTTCTTGACAGGATCATTACCTATGATGTCAAAATAACTTATTTAGTTCTTAAGACAAATAGCTTATTTTATTGGTCATGTTTGGTTCCCTAAGAGCTTTCCTTCGTATTGATACATGAACGCATGAATCTTTTAATGAAGCAACACATTTTTAATACGAAAAACCACGAATAAGTAAAAAATACGAATATTTTAACTTTAAGACCACAATTATTATTATCAACATTTTTTCTTATTAAAAGCCACATTAAGTTGAAAGCATCAATTATTAATGAAAGTATAAATTAATTTACACCTTTCTAGGAGTTAGGAAGTTGATGGTTTGATTTCCGGTAAGTGAAGATTTTTTCAAAAAGCTGTTTTCATTGGGGAAGAGTTTCCTATAAATTCTGGCTTTTTTAGAGCAAGTTTTCCGTAAAGCTTTCTTTCAGTATAGTTTCAGTTTTTTTCTTTTCCCACGTATCTTTGGACCTAGGATGATGGAGAATGGTCCCTTAAAGATAAGGCTTTTCCGGGAACGCTATTTAGGCTAGATCCGATGCTTCAAGAGGGAGCAGCCATTTTCTACGGAGAAAGGTTGGATGAATGGATCCTATATTTATTGGTACACCACAGCTTAACTGGGTCTGATTAACTGGATGTGATCAAGATGTAACTGTATGATAACGAGTCTCACCGAAAAATCTCCCACAGTAATTACAGTGTAATTAGTATGGTATTAGTCAGGTTATATGTAGTGGGTGTGGCAACACAACCCCACATAAGTAATAAGGGGTTGTCCCCAGTAACTAGGCCTATTTTGACAATTTGTTGAAGGAGCGACATGTACAGGCAAAAAAGAGAACGTTTGTTTTCATTTTTTTAGAGTCTGCTATCGTATAAAGAAATAACAGAGTATTTAGTAAGTTAAATCTTAGTCATTAATACTGTATCTCGCAAGTACTGCAGTCAAAGCTGCACTCCCCGAAAAATTATAAGTAACTTTGAAATTACAGTCATTAATTCTAACAAGTAACATTTCTTAAACACTGCAGTCAACTAGGGTTTTTTTTTTGTTTTTTTTTATTTATTTATTTATTTTTTTTTACATCAATATACAAAATAGTTCAAAAAGAGAGGCTTGCACCAAACTCTTGAGGTAAAAAGTTTCACATAAATTTTTATTTAGGATCCCAAGAAGTATATTTCTATATACATTTTAGACACTGTTTTTCGTAACGCAAGAGAGCTACAAGGTAAGTTTAAGAAATAAACAAAGCCTCAGAAACGGCGCTATTACATACTTCAGACTGGCATAGTCATATTGTTAAATACAAAGAAACAATTATTTTTAACAACGTAGCTTTTATATTTTGGTTCAATTAAGGCTATTTTATCTCACTTTACATTTATGACGAATGCGTGCGAAAAAATTGTTAGAAACTACATGTAAATTACAAAATGCTCAAAAGCTCAAATCAAGGTTTTTCGACTGTTTTCTATCATTCTCGCAGTCACCTTACTATGAATAAGCTAAAAAAAAATATTTTCCATGTATTATTAAGGAAGGTGTACTCCGAACTTGAGCAGGGCTGCTAACAGCGCGTTCTTAGCTACAGGTTTTCTCTGTGCTTACATTAACAAGCAGCGCAATACGCAGCGTATCTGAAATATTTATTCAAGTCGGAATTTGGTGACATTATTTGAGATTTTGATCGCTTAAAGAAAAAATTTAAAATTGTTTGTAGCAGAAAAATAAAACATTGCCAAATTTTTATATTTTATTTCTGTATGCTGTAAGTGAGAGACATAAGCATGAAATTTTATAAAACAGCTATTTACATAACAAATCATAGTACACAGCCATAGTATCAACACCATCTAATCGATGAAATTCGAAACTTTAATTACTTTACGGACTGTTGTTAGTAACGTAAGCAGTGAACCAGGCCTTACTTAAGTCAATGTCTTTAGTAATTATGAATATGAAGAAATAATATATATTTAAGTAATATTAGTAGTAAAATGAGGAATTATTTTATAAGATTTAAGTGACTTGCAGATTTCTTTAGAATTTCCGTACGCAATAAATTAGAAATAGTGGAGGAAATTATGTAATTATTGAATAACTCTCAGTCAAACTTTTGAATTAGTCAATTCATAAGAAGATTATAATGCAAAGCCAAGTAAAGGGCACATTTAGATATTTATGTAAATCACACCATTCACGACATAACAAAGTTAATAAAATGAGCTGATGGATTGGATATGTTTCAGAGGTTGACTTTTCAAAAACTTTAACAGGTTCGGAAAAACTCTTAATTTTCTTTTATAAATCATCTTAGCTTACATAAAAGTATTCTGAACATCGACAAATAGATTTTATCATTAATCTAGAGAACTATAATATGCAATATAATAGCAGTAACTATCTTGCGTGAACAAATATACTTTATCTATATTTAGTATACATCCTAAAATAAATATTATTTGATTTATTTCACTTATTTCAAGGAAATATACAGAAATGTAATTTTCTAAAAAAGTTACGACACCCCAATAAAATTTA
Organism: Copidosoma floridanum; assembly: GCF_000648655.2. The sequence goes on along the minus strand of NW_019379761.1, from coordinate 622,817 downwards.
GCCTGAAACAAAACTAATGGCTTAGGTGAATTTTATATAATAAATTACAATATAAATAAAAATCTTGAATGCCCTTACACAGTGGCAGTAAATTTTTATTTTTAAGGGAATTATTACTATTGCAAAGTTAGGAAGGCTATACCTAAAAAGTATTAAGTTTTTATTACGCAGCATACTTGTATGGTACTTTTAGTATTATGCTGTCTAGTGCTCGTACAGAAACAAAATTAAACTAAGTAACTTTAACACCCTACTAGTACTATATGTAGGTCTCACATAAAATGCACTAATTATTTACATGCCCTAACGTGTTTGTATATTTATAAACTTAATATGGCATTAATGTCTTAATGTAATATTTGCATATAGTATCATTTTTGTTCCATACTACGTAAAAATGTTTATAAAGTTATAATATAATCATAAAAAGTTGTTTCATTATGTCAAAGTTGAAAGAATAATTCTTCAGATTTTTACCACTATTTTCGTGCAATAGAAATATCTTCATATCTGTGTATGGTTTTATAGCTATTTACACACCTAGAGTGGTGAAGTAAAAAATAATCTAGATCTGGTGCGTAACATTACTCGAGGCAAAACCAAGGGTCACAAATATAAGATCTAAGTATTGTTTATTTCTTTCCGTAGTGTGTATATTATTTCATACTTCACTTTATCTCACTTAACATATTTTTTCCGATCTATGTTTTTTATTATTGATTAAATATCGTGGTCAATTTAATTTAATCTTTAATCTTCGCTCTTTTATCTTGATATAGTGACATTAACGAAAACGTTAAACGCGGAAATAGAAGGAAATTTATTTCTGTTTAAAGTAGAAGGTAATGGGAATATATTTTCTGTCTTTGAAGTTATTTTTGGTGCAAAACGTATGTCTCTAATTTCCGTAAGCCATTAAAAATACTTTAATTAACTTGAAAACTTATGAAGTTGCGTAATCTTTGCCGAAATGAATTTTTATTTCTCCTTATATGTAACTTGGAATTTAATTTTTTTTTAATTTGTGTACTTATTAAAAATACATATAACATTATTTACTTAACAGTTAATATTTTTTCTAAAAGTTTTTGGGTAAAAAATCATTTGTTTTTTATTTTTCAGGAACTTCAAAGTATTTCATTCTTCCTTTACCTATTTTCAGTAGTAAGTCATCACATTACTATTTTATATCAATTTAATTTCAAAATGTTGAAATTTGTCAAACAGAAATAAGCAAAGCTGGAAAAGAAAGAGACCTTTTTTGAGCAAGGCTTTATTTTATTACCTCTAATTTAAATTCATCAGAAGGTTGAGACGTGGAGGACGCAGAGGGTGAAGCTACTCTAGTTTATATGCGTGTATGTGTGTGTGTGCGCTCGCGTATTTGTGGATTTTTGCCTCCTGTGTGCTCCACATGCTAATACCCTGATCTGCTTAAAATTATATGAATAAAGTAAAGCCTGAGTCAAAAATGTTTTCTTGTTTTGTCAGCTCTGTTTTTTTTATTTGACAACTTTTTTGAAAAAATTGTTATTTTTGCATCAAAAACGTGTTAGTAACANATGCGTGAATAAAAAGGTTAATTGAAAGATGAGTTTCATAAATTTTTTATTTTTGCACCTCAAATACTTGCATCCTGAGTTTTATCGTATACTGGTGGATGTAAATTATATGAATAAAGTAAAGCCTGAGTCAAAAATGTTTTCTTGTTTTGTCAGCTCTGTTTTTTTTATTTGACAACTTTTTTGAAAAAATTGTTATTTTTGCATCAAAAACGTGTTAGTAACATCGATCAAATGTCTAATAAAAACCATAATGTGTAATGGTTAAAAGACTGTTTATTGATTTAAATAAAGTTATTATGTGAATGTAAAGGTAAACTCAATTTATTTGAGTAAAAATTTAATGACTAGTATTGAACATAACAAACTCTTCTACAATATAAGTTTTCCAATTAATAAAAGAAGGTACGGTAAAAGTCACTAAGTTGTAAATCTCGCTATGCACTTCAAAAATAACTGAAAATAAATTTTCAATAAAACGAAATTAACAAAATAATCAATAAACAGCAGATACCAGAAAATTAAAAATATAATAGAATTTGGAATAAGTGTAACAATTATTTTACTGAAAATTTTGTCGATTTGAAAGTAAGCCGTGCTCTTATGAAAATTAATGACATTTTTTGAACTTAAAGATAAATCATGTTAATTATGTGTATAACTGACACCAAATGAAAATTATATATAGGGCAATGATAATACTGAGGGAATTGCAGACTGTAAACATATGTTCTACTCGATATCCAAGTAAATAGTTAACAAAGAAGTTTTTTTAAGTTACGCGAAGAAAAACTTGTAAAATTTATTTTAATAACTGTTTTATAGTAACAAAAAGAATTTTTTTGTATAAGACATTAATTCATTTTTTTGTATCAGGAAGAAAAAAAAAATTGTCAATGGTCTGGACTAGCATTGCATGAGTTTTACTCTTAAAAAAGAATTACCAGTTATGGAATGTTTAAAAACAGTTTTACAAGCAGTAGTCAGGAATATACACAAAAATTTAAGAAACAAATTGATAATTTTAGGAGGACAAACAATAAACATATCCTTAAAATTTTTAATAATTTTGCGGTGGAGGTAGGAGTTCTGAATATATTGCGTTGGTTATTGAGACATTGGGAAGGGGGTGGGGAGGTTCTATGATAACTACGTGAAAGGGTGTAGAAGGGCACGAGGGAGGGGTTATAAAAAAATAACGGAAAGTTTTATGCTGCGTGGGACTAATGGGGTCTTAATGGGCTCAAAATACAATTCTATTGATTTAAATTATTGACAAAGTGATCAAATTTTTCTTTGTTTTTCGTGGGCAGAAAAAGGGGGGGTTGCGGAAGGCTCTAAAAATTGTGCGGGGGCTAGGGGATCTTGGTGGGCTGTAGGTATGATTCTAGTTGGTTGAATAACAACAGAGAAAGCTATTGGATATTTCTTGATTTTGCAGAGAGGGAATGCATCGACGGTGAGGTGGGGCAGCGTTAGTTGTGAGTGTAGGAGAAGGAAGTGGAAAGCTTCAGCTCAATAACTGCAAGATGTAGGAAGATGTATACGTGATGTTTACATTTTTTAACCATTTTTTTGTGTTATTGGAAACCAGTGTGAAACTTTCCATGCTGAGCGGTAGACGGTGAAGACATATTTATTTTGTTTATAATAATAACCCAAAAATCTACCGTGAAAGTAGTTATTGATCAGTCTATTTATACATGTTAAAGAGCACGCGGTGGCTCAGTCGGCTAGGTCGTGGATTGGCATGCGGGATACCGTGGTTCGATTCCCGGCCCTATAGTGTGACTTTTTTGGGCAAGCACCTCTGTGATTTTTTACATGTGCTTTTTCACCACGCAATGCTCCTCGAGGAGGGTTTTAGGCGACCTTCTCGCAGCAAAAATTGCCTAATTTCCCCCTACCCTCCTCCTATAATGAGAGGCGCCCCATCCCTCTTCCCTTCCTTCTCCAAAGTGCTAAGTGCCCTGTGTAGTGCCCTTTATAGGAGCCGGACGTAAAGCACTATAATATAAAAAAAAAAAAAAAAAAAATTTGTACATGTTAGTTAATATCTGTTTTCCATGCATAAACTGTAAGTTTCCTTTTTTAGTTTTTTTTTATACGTCACGCAAAATAAAAGCCTACTTCATTTCACTGTTTATTGAAGTAACTTTCATCATAATTTCAAGAGTAACTTGTTCAAAGGTATTATAATTCTTAATTGTACCAGTTTAGAAGTAAGTCTCATTGATTCAAAGCATAATATTTATATTATCTTCAAGTAATTATAGATACAATTTGATGCGTGAATAAAAAGGTTAATTGAAAGATGAGTTTCATAAATTTTTTATTTTTGCACCTCAAATACTTGCATCCTGAGTTTTATCGTATACTGGTGGATGTAAATTATATGAATAACCAAATCTCTAAATGCTGTCATGCTACTTTATATGGAATATAGGCTAGAATATTTAAAATTATTTATTTATGCCTTACTTACAATTTTAAGCTATTAAAGACGCAAATGTGTCAATTCTAACATAAGTAGGTCTTTTCTGGATATATTTATTTCTAGTGCAATTTATACTTGTTTCTTGAAAAAGTCTACTTATTTTTATCATTTATCAAAATAAAAATGTATGATTTTCCTTTTTCTTTTGTTTTATTTATTGTTCATTTCTACTCTTTTCCTTAATTATTAATTTGATTATCTAGTGTATTTATTTAAATTTGTACCTTAATCGCTCTACGGTCATACCTGAAATAAATAACTTTATCTGTATTGCATGTGTTTGTCTTTTGCTTTATGAAACATTTATAAATTAACTACATCATTACATTCTTTTCCAACACTACGCCTCGTTTTTTTGACACGTTTAAAAATGCATCCAAATAATTATTTGTCTTATTACTTTTAACTTTTTTCTGACTCCAACAATTATTCAACTGTGTAACAACTTATTTGTCTCTTTAATACTCTTTTTTACTGTTACTATTTCCTATTTTTATTAATCTTAAGCTACAACACTTTTTTATGCATTTTTGTAAGGACTTAAAAGTTTTGCATTTATACATGTATCACTATTTAATTTTTTTATCCGCTGTATTTTTTAAACATAAAATTGAGTCTCTACGTTTAGATTTTACTACAGTAACATTATATTTAAAGTTATGTATTACATCTAAAGCTTATAACATATGTACAGAAATTTTCCATTTCTTAAGTCTTTTTTTCCGCTTATCATTTTCTGTAACCATGTCTATTACATGAAAATTGGTCATGTCATTTAACAACTTTTTATAAACTTTTATTTTGGAGAAGAAAAGGGGCTTACAGGGTGCCAAGAGATGGGTTCAAGATATTCCAACCCAAATATTAGTGAGAAAAAAGTTTAAATGATCTAGTTCGGGGGAGAAGGTTATGCGGATCTGTATGGTGTTAAATACTATATATTTCTAAAAATAATGCCACCGTTTAATAGTTAGGAATAAAAGTATTTTTAGACTTACTGTATTAGTGAGGATAAATTAATAAAAAATAATATAACTAAATGCACATAATAAAATCTGTGTACCATTGCAAAGTACTAACGTGATTTCCCATCAAAAAATTGTAATTTTGTAACCAAATTCATTACTGTTTACTGCAACATTAAGTATATAGGATGGATATAATAATAATATGAATATGATTATAACAATAAATAATATCTATACTTTTAATTGTTATATATTCTCTATTATAAAACTTATTCATGTTTACACATATTTAGGCCCAAGTATCGATGTTTCTCCGAAATTATCAAGTTCTACATCAACTGATACAGCAAGTGGGATAAATTATCCGGTTATGCAGCTGCCACCTCAACCATACATTCCTCCACCAGGAGTACCTTTGTATCATTGTCCAGAATATTTGCCAAAGTCTAATGCAAAGTCTGACGTGGTCCAGCATCCCATTATTTTGCAAGAGCAATCTACCCTACCTGCTCTTCCAACTCTAAAAATAAAAGAGTCATCGACGCTGCCAGTATTAAAAGGTGTGAATCAGCAAAAACAAACATGCCTCGAACTGTCATCAACACAAAATCAGATTTCTATGCCACAAGCACCTCCAGGTTCAAATCCCTATCCACCTCTCAAGTTTTCAGGTGTGTCACAACTACCTCCCCCTTTACCCGTTCCTCCGCCATCTACCTTAGTTTCAGCACGCTACAACTCACCAATAAGCAAACAACCTCAAGTTACGATCACATCTGTGAATTTAACTTCATCATCATTGTTGCAAAAGAAACTTTGGGTTGATTTAGAGTCGGAATCGTAGTAGTCTTCAATTATGTTTTGTAACAGAAAGACCTTTGTAAATAGATTAATTTTTGTAATACAGGAATAGAAGGTTGTACTAAGTGAATCGCCAACTTGATCCATTATTTAATGCAGTCAGACACTGCTTAAGCATTTTGTCAGTTATCGGGAAAACGAAGTACTCTAAAGCTGTGTATACCAAACAAGACAAAGGCAGACTTAAAGGCATAGTTATAAATTGACCCTGAAGGGTGGCACTCATTCCTTGTATTTTCGCAGTGTACATATATTGACTAATGTTCGAATGCCTGTGCCTATACTTCTATTTATGTTTTAATTGGTGTATGTGGAATCACTCTAATATTGTTGACACTATTAAAGTGTGTGTATGGGGGGAGGTTAGGTGTGTGTGTGTGTGTACACTTACTGTAGCATATTTATGCACATGCGTATGCACGTATCTGAAATATTCCAACACTTTATTTAAAATAAATGAAAACGTCTTTAAATGTTATCAATCAAAAGTCTAAGCGCTAAGTGTCTCTTTTTGCCCTTAGTAGAGGATGCGAAGTACTACACTTTTTTGTGGACTAAAATATTTTGTATTCTTAGAGAAAAAAGTAGTGTTCTGCTCCTCCTATGTAAAAAATACTACAATTAATTGTGAACCCTGATAAATAAAAAAAAATTATACAGAAACTATTTCACAGCTATGTGCTATAATATTTGAGAAGTATCACAATCTAGATTGTTCTCTGGCATTAAACAATATAAGATATGTATTTTTGATTCATTTACATGCAAGGGACCAGAACAGCTTTCTTTTTTTACGTCACCAAATCATATTATCTGTAAATTTAATTTTAAAAAACACATGTTAATTATTTGAAAATTAATGTGAAAATTCTTTTTAATTCATTGTTCTTACCGTACGAACAAACAAATTTTATTTTGAAACTCTGAGTAAAAACTACTACGTGTTGTAATACAAAAGCTATTATAATACCATGCCTCTAATAAAAACTATTATTTATTGAAGCCTGTCGCACAAATTATGACAATTCTCTGATCCCGGACAAAATGATTCGATAATCCTTGGCAAAAACTATGACGATTCGCTGACCTTAGGCGTAAGGGCAAGTTGATCCAGAAGCCTTTTTACAGTTATCCTAATTGTTGATTCTTACGTGTATGAGAAATCATTTTTCTATTCTTATTTAGTTTCTTCCTTGTTATTTATTAAACAATTATAGATTTTTTAGACCATTGATTATTCATTTCAATAAAAAATGACAAATTCAGCAATAACACATACCACTTTATATTTTAGTTGAAAAACCAATTGTTACATTCAAAGCCTACACTGGAAAAAGTGTCCAGTATAGCTTAAATGTGCGGCTACTGTAGGTTATTGATCCCAGCAGCTATCGTCAGGCTTGGTTGGCCTGGGAGTCAAGAAAAAACTGGTTGGTAACAGACAAATGTGACTAGTCACAAACTGAGTATTATATACACTTCTGTACATTGGCCTGAGCTGCCAAGCAGTTTCTGCTAGCAGCAAGCTCTTTCTAGCTTGACAGTAGCAGCTTGAGTCGACAAACTACAGTAGCTGTGCTGCCTAGCTATACTGGCCACTTTTTTTCAGTGTAAACGAATATCGTATTTGTCAAGTAACATTGAAATATAATTTGTAGAAAATTGAAAGCTAACAAAATTTTGTAATCGCACTGTTTTTACACAAAACAAAGTTGTAGTTCAAATTTTATGTTTTACTCTATTTTTGAAAATCTGTCGTAATTTGTAATACATCTTCTATAAAGTTTTTTAATGCCCTACGTGTCTGCATTTAATAATTGATTGTGTTTAGTTTTTTTGTTAAATAACAACTAATTTTCAATTATAAATCATCGTAGTCTCTACTAGTCCTTACTACAGAAGTCAGAGTTATTGCCATCCAAACTTGAAGAGTTGCCATTGTTTCAGTCTAAGATTAGAGGATTATTGCAATTGTCACTTGGTGGATCGATCAGAATGTCATAGTTTCTATCTGAGCTTAGTGAACCATTGTAGTTTATGTTGGAAATATCTCAAACTAGTTTTCACTTGAGCTTTATTTCTCCTAGTTTTCGCCTAGTTTTTGCCCTGATATGCTTTATGATTTTTACTAGAAATTCTTTTGTAAAAGATTACGTATTCGAGTTAAAAGCACTATCACGTTATGTTAACTATTACAAATACGTACATTTCTAGTATTAGATTTTAAACATCATTAATTTTAGTGACATTTTCGAAACAGATGATTTTTAATTTTAATTTGGTAACAAATTCTAAAAGATTAAAAAATGTGAATTTCATAAAGCTTAAAAACATTCTATGCTACTGATTTGCGTAGAAGGTGGGCAATAAGTTTTTTTTTCAATTGCTCAAAATCTGAGCTGTTAATTTTGAAAGTTAGTCCTGCATATAAATTTATAGAGTTATAAAAATAATTTTAATTATTTTTTCATTACTTTGCTGTAAATTTTTTTTATAAGCAGGAAATTTTTTTAACCTTACTGATACCAAAAAATTTTAATAAAATGACTATCTGTAAGTCTCCATACCAGTAAACTTATGGTTTGGATATATTATATTTTGTTTCAATGTAAGTCAACCTTTTTTAATTAAAATTCTTAGATTTTTAACTGGCGTTTTTGAAAAAATAATTAACGCATTCCACTTTAAAACGTAAAAATAAAAAATAAGCAATTTGATACAAATGGAAAATATTTTGGGCTGCTAAATATAAATGTGAACCTATATTGATCCATTACATAATTTTTTCTTTCTTTTTTTTTTTTTTCTTAAGAAAAACGTATTAAGATTATGTAAGACTTAAGCCCTCTTATGTATATCTTAAATATAGGTCCTATATCGAACGACCGTAAACAATTTTTGAGTTTAGACTTTAGATTTATATTCAGCGTCCTGAATTAGACTTGGAATTTACTGTATTTAGTTTTCACATTTTATTTTTTTTTTTTTAGCTTGTGGTTCTGTATAATTGTTAGCTGTCAAAATGAATACATTATTTTTATTCGTATGGCAAAAATAATTAATAAACTATTTTATTACTTTTTTGGTAAACGCAAAATAGATCATCAGATTTGTATAATGCATGTCTTTGCAAAAAAAACCTAATTAATGGTATTTTAAATCAAAAAGTACTGGAAGGCTTATACACAAATACGTATTAAAAATTTTTAAATTTTCTCATGTATATTGAGAGAAGATATAGTACAGTCTGCGTAAATGTTCGATTGCTGTGACTACGTAACTGTAGTAAGAGGGTTATAATTACATTGGCGAACCCTGTGTAGTAGTTTCTACTACGTAGTATAGAGAAACTAGCTTTTAGTTAAAAACTTATTAATAGTATCAATGTTATCAGATAAAATGGAAGACATAAATTCGCTCTTTTGTTTGGACTAAAACATTAACAAAATGTCTTTGTTGTAAATGTGTGAAAATATGTTAAAAAACTTTGTAACCTTCAAAGTATCCGTCTTGTATGCCAAAAGTTGATAATGCATTGTACGAATTGAAGAAAAGAGCTGCGTTAAACAGAATTAATGCAGTTTTTATTAAATAATTAACAAATTCTAAATATTTTCGTGTGGTTACCAACAGAGCTCATGTAGTAGCGTCTTCTCAGCTTGTAAACGTATGTCTATGTTTGTTTTGGGTGTGCACGGCATTATGTGCTTCTTACTACAGCATCGTAGTTGAATTTCCTACGCACCGTTAGTCAATACCCTTAACAGTTGTGTAGTAGCTGTTACCAAATAATGATAGTTTTGATGACTGCTTTTTTCTCTTAGTGTACACGTAAATCTTAAGAAAATCTAAATTCTAATGTCATAGTAATCTTTTGTGATTCCAATTCATAAGGTAAGAAGCCTTTGCAACGCTATGAAAATACTCACGGCTCTTCATATTCACATACTTATTTGGAGGTAACTTAATAAAGGACAGTAATTCTTAATTCCTAAAGTTACATTTATGTTGGAATACGTAAATTGAATTTTTTGTTGGCAGAGTTTCAATGATTATTTGTCCCTGTAAAAGTTTCGTTAAAATATAAGTATACTGTTTTTATTTGTGTAATTTTTTTATTAAAATTTTTAAAAACAGTTTTACGTACACCGATTTCAGATTTTATAAAAAAAAATAAAATTAATATTCAAAAGATACGTAATGCAGTAAGCCAACGAAACTCACAACTAAACTTACTGACATAAAAAATGACTAAAACAGTAGCTATAGGCTTACAGTACGCACTGAGTAGAATACTTAAAAATGGCTGATTATTTTTAAAGTTTATAAATGTGCAGACAAAGTTGTCATCGTATGCTACCTAATACTAAAACTTTTTTTTAAATAAGAAAGTCATGTAAGGTCAGTTTAAAAATGTTTTAATTTTATTCAAAGAAGTCTTTTTCTAAAATCCCTCATCGGTTTTATAAGGCCATCATTTTTTTAATCTAAGTTCGTGATACTTGGAACAAATTAAAACTAGTTTCTAAAATGAATCTGAAACTTAGTTTTACTTGCTTCTGTAAGAATGAAGTTGATGATAATCTTATGGAAACGAAGATGTATAATACACGTGCATAAATATACTATCTGTATGTAGTATACACATATAATTCACATTCTTTCCTAGCCTATAAATAAATATGTTTTTGTTATGTCAACTTTGCATGTATAGAATGAGAAATCAAAGTTTTTAATATTAATGTTGCAGGTCCTAAAAATATCAAGTATTTAAATTTGATTCATATGCTTTTCGTACGATAGAATCTTAGTTATAAATATAATGCGTACAACAACTGTAGAAGTACAGATATTAACTGTCCTCTTGCTTTTTATTTAACACTAATCTAGTAATGTACATTTTTGGTAGGAAGTGGGTTGGGGTTTTTTTTTTTATATTTGGTACATTAAATTTTATTTTACCGTCATTTTACATTGAAAAAAAAATTTCTATTTGGGTGTTTAAAAAATCAATTAGATTTTTTTTTTATGTGCTTATCAAACACTTAAAGGGAAAAGGATAAAATGTCTGGTAATATTCTTCAGAAAGCTGACACTTCTAAATAAACAAAAAAATTCAATGCTGTATAATAAATTAAATTGCTTTTGATGAAAACTTATGAAGTAGTGATAAAGTCACTGTTCTCAAGGTTATCTTTTTAATAGGTATTGTCTCTTAATATTTATTTTTGTGTTATAACGATATTTTTCACAAATTTCGATGAAAATGCATAATATTTTTTTCTGTTGTATCTGAATGTATTATGGAAAAAGTATAAAATTGTAGTAGTTTTTATAATTTATTTTTCATTTAAAGTACTGAAAAAATTTTTTTCAGCATACTATGAATAAATGTACAATAATTTTTATTAAAACTTCAATTGTTAAGCAAAATATTACTAACAACTAAGTGTTG
>NW_019379761.1:577388-605498 GCF_000648655.2 Copidosoma floridanum | reverse complement strand
GTTATTTTGGCTCAATATGTAAATTGTTCTTTGCGAGTGAAAACCAATTATTATACGCAACAGGAAAGTGACTACAAGTGCCTACTGCACTTATCATTACATCTTGTTAGATTCGTATCAATGTATTGAACTTTATATTGTGTTGTGGTGGATATACTGAAATCCTAACCTCTTGAACTTTTACAGCTACGTATGTATATATATATATACTGACATTCTGAATGCTTCCACTGGCCGACTAACTTTCTGTACTGGTACAGGAAAAACCCGTACCACGTATCGGATTTTGATGTACTAAGTATAAGGTTTATCTATACTCACTAAGGTACTTTAAAGTATACTACCGTACCAAATATACCTGTACCAGTACACATTTTTCTTGTACAGAGTATCGGAAATACTTGTACTAACATATAGTACCTGTTTTTCTGGTAACAACAATCTTCCGTGCACATTAAAATATTTATTGCAATAAATCAATGGTTACAAAAATTGATTAACAATTAATTTTGACCGTATTAATTTATAATTACGTTTTACAAATTTTAGCCATAGTTACTGCCTGCAAATTACAATAAAGCTTCCTGAAGCATAAGGGTTGCTATAAATTAGAAATAAAAAACATTTGAAGCCCTTGATTTTCAAAATCTGTCAAGGTGCATCTAGTATACATAATTATTATGCAATTTAGTATTATTAAACCTGTTTTTCGTAACTACCTTAAACAATTAATGATGTATCTTTTTTTAAAAGGATTTTATTTATTGCAGGTAAGGTACTAATTTTTTTTACGTTTATTAAAAAAAAAAAAAAATCGAGTGCAGCGTTTAATTATGTGCTTACATTTTATAAAGCACGAATATAAACATTTGACAATACATACCACAAATCGTCATAAAATAAAAAACTTTTATAGGGTGAAAAATTAATTTTATTACCATAGCTACAAAATGCAATTGCCACTTTGCGCACTTGAAACAAAATTGTGCATGGGCAGAAAATGGGCTCACGGGCGAAAAATATCACTTTAGGCCATTGGTAAAACAAATACACGACTTACTCGCAAACTGGAATGTACGTAATGTACTATATTAGGCAGATTTCCTCACTACCACTGAGGTACTGCCTATTCGCTTTGTGGAGCAGTTTGAAACAACGTCACTTGTAGGATAAGACATGTCGATACTAACAAACAAGAACTTATGAAAAATGATATATTACAAGTGTTTGATTCAACAATACATGTATATGTATATTACAAAACTGACGTAATTTCTTTAGGTGTTAAGTATACTTCTGAGATGAAAAATACCTATTTAACAGTGCACTAAAAAAAAAGTTTTTTAAATAGTATTTTTTTATATTAAAATGGTATTTGAGATTGAAAAAACTTATTTTAGTTGTTAAAGATACATTATTATTGAAATAAACACTTATAACAGATAATTGCCCATAAGGGCCATAAGATACTGTGTATTCTTGTTAGTTAGTATCGACGTCTTTTCCCCTGTAGGTGACTTTGTTTCAAATTGCTGCACGAGAAGAGCGCGTTAGGTTGTTTTAGTTGCAAGTACACCAAAAATTTTAATTTGTGTTGAAACGTTTTGCATTAAAAACTATATAATTATCTTAAACAAATGTCACGTATATTAATACAGATGTACTTGTAACGCAGGTACCTTCGCCAAGAGCCATATTTTAACCTTGCCTATCATCATATTTAATGAAGAAATTTGTTCATGCAACATGCAATAGATAATATTAGCCATCACCAAAGTAGAAGGAAGAGTTAGTTTCAATTATATATAGTAGCGGAATTAAAAAGACTGAAGTTTCGCTCCGTTGGTTCAAAATCAATGTAAGTCTGACCCCGAGCTTTACCCAGTGAACGCAAAAAACATCGTGCATTAAATAACTCTACACCAGTCTTGTTACCTTTGACATCTTTAAGGTCAGTAACGTCAGAAAAAGTTCTTTCGGGTTCTGCATTGGAGTGTGGAAGAGAAAAAATAGCTGTCACTAATAACCTTAAAGTCGGAATAAAATTAAACGAGCATCTAAAATTTTTTCCGCGCTACATTCTTTCTCTTTCTCGATTTCATCATAATTTTCAGCTTCCGAGTTTAAGTTATTTATTTTGGTACTGCTGTTCTCAAAAACTTCAAGTGTGAAATAATCAATTAATCCAAGATAATCGACGCGAATTCTGTTATAACATTTTTGAGCTTCCAGCCATCGTGTACCCGATAATCTTTCAATTTTATTTTTTGGCAATCCGCGTAAGCCGAGACATTCTTGAAGCTTCCTGAAACGTTTTGAGCTGTGAGAGAAGTAGTTGTGTATCGCCTTAATCGTAGTTTCAACCATTTTGAGAATTTGACTACTACTTGACTTGGCAACTAGGGCAGAGAGGTACGGCATATACAATTTAATACTAATAAAGAGGGAACGACATCTTTTAAATGCTTTTAAAAGCCGTTCTTTTTGCCCGTTATAATACTTGCATTATTGCAAGCTAAAGATATTAAATTATCAAAGCTAATATTTGTGTTTTCAAAAAATTTCTTTACAACTAAAAAAATATCCATAGCGGAAGCTTGTAGGGGATTTAATTCTAAAATTTGAAGTAGGTGCTGAACAACTTTTTCCTTTGCGATGTCAAAATACTGCACTGAAACGCACAAAAGCTTCGTATTGCTTATATCCGTGCTTTCGTCAACAAGAATAGAATAATGAACATTGTTTAAATTTTGTACAACACTCTCAAATAAAGGACGATATAGAACTGTTTTTATTACGCAAAAGGCTTTTGTTTGCTTCAGCTGCATGCACTTTGTTGCCGGCGGATCAAGTGCCACCTTTTGAAACAGTGGTACTAAATCATCTACCAACTGAATCGGGACATTATGTTCTGCAACAAAATATGCTACTGTCATTTCAGAGCTCTCAGTTCTTTGGTGCAGCGAAAGAACAGGTAACTCGACAGTTTTAAATGCTCACGATATTTTTGCTGTATTGATGGAGTTGACATGCAAAGAAGTAAAAGTATGCTGATAAAGATCTGATTTTCTCGTAAATTTAATGTTTTTTTGGCAATAAATACATTCTGCTGTCTGTGGTAAAGTCGGGTGAATTTTTAAACAATCTTTAAAATTCGGGTCACGTGACCATTCATCTTGCCATTCTACATATTTTAATTTACTTTGTTTGGGAGGGTCACTTCGATCTTTGTTAGATTTCCTCTTTAAACCGAGTTTTGACAACATTTTGAATGATTAAAAAAAAAAATTAAAAAAGCTTACCAATATTAGTAAACACAGATACCAAAGTAAAGCTGAAGTATAGATGCAATAAGAAACGTTAACAAATCAGAAAAATGTACATGCGGCGGATAACGTATTGCCGCAAAAAAAAATATATATACATATAAGTATTTACATACATGGAAAATACTACTAACTGTCACAACTGTAAACAAAGCAAATCACACAGAAATGTATAGGAATTGGCACTTTTGACAATGTAAACGAAGTTAAACAAGAGTGTGTCTACAGCTTACGTAAAACAAACAGATGCACTCAGTTCAAACACCAACACCATAAGCACAAACACAATATGGAATATCAATAAATGTGCAAAGATTAACCACCTCCGGATGAACGCATGCTTTAGATGATAAGAAACGCGAATAAGCACAACGCAACACAGATCACGACTTTTCTAAAATACAGTGCACGAAATTAAAAAAAAAGAGCGTGACCAACATTTTACGTAACTATATGCGTGCAATAATTAACTGTATAAAAGCGGAACAATTACCAACAACACAGTAATCACATCACAAGTCACTGACAAAATAGCGGAATAGTACGTGCTTGCATTCTGCAGATTCTAGACTATATGACTATAAGTATGAAAAAACAAAAGACGACAAACGCTCGTACAGCAGACCGCAAAAAGTTAACAACGTATAGTTATATCATCTATTAAGTCAACACATTGCATGTATGGTGATTGGTGGTATGGGGCGACATAGGCGTGAAAAATCTAAAAACAATACCCGGTAGTGCCGCAGACCGCCAAACGTAAACAACTGTAGTTATATTGTGTATCATATCAATTCATTGCATGCATAGTAACTCGCAATAGATGCTTAAAAATTAGAAGACAACACACGTCAATGCAGCAGACCGCCAAACGTAAATAACTATATTTCTATTTTGTAAGACATAAATTCATGGCATGTCAAATGATTCGTGTATTAGAAATTTTATAAGCTGCTCATCTGTACTGTACTATGCATAGTTTTAAATGACAACTCTAAGACAGAAAGTATAGAAAATTAATTTTTTTAAAGTATTTAACGATTAAAAACACATTTTTCTATGCTCCGGAAAATTGCACGAAGACTTTGAAAAAAAGTAAAACAGTTATTTAGACACAGATTCGATTTTTTAATTTTTTGGTAATGAAATATCTATAAATTGTAAGCGCTTTGTTTTGTTTTTTTTGGAACACACGGCAATTTTTATTTTAAGTTATAACAACAAGAGGGGAACAATTTGAAAATGTAATTGTAAATTTAATACTTAAAAAAAGAACGTACTGTGAACCAAATTAATTTACAAAGTGTTAGTTTTTGTCGTAAACCTACAACGTGCAAGAATTTTCCAGAGACGTGTTTCCAAAAAAAATTTTCCTCATTCCAGTAAACTTAACCTCCAACTTCTCTCATTTTTGTATAATCATTCATATTTGTGTACTTGCAACTGGAGTTTTGTAAACGAAGTACCTACGTTACAAGTAAATCCGTATTTTACATACGTGACATTAGTTAAAAATAATTATATAGTTTTTAATGCAAAACGTTTCAAGGCAAATTAAAAATTTTGGTGCACTTACTGCTAAAACAACGTTACTCCAGTTTGCGAGTAAGTCGTGCATTTGTTTTACCGAGGGCGTAAAGTGCTATTTTTCGCCCGTGAGCCTATTTTCTGCCCATGCACAATTTTGTTTCAAGTGCGCAAAGTGGCAATTGCATTTTGTAGCTATAGTAATAATAGTAGTTTTCCTTCAAGTTTGAAAAGTCTCTGTTTGCGAACCGAGAGGTTTGCGGCCCGAGCCGAAGGCGAGGTCCGTAACGAGGTTCGTAAAGGAGACTTTTCAAACGAGTATTGGAAAACTGCTTTTTTGCCCGAGGATGCACCAGCCTCCCGAAAACACTCGAGGGCAGAAAAATTAATTTTTCACCCTATAAAAGTTTTTTATTTTATGACAATTTGTGGTATGTATTGTCAAATGTTTATATTCGTGCTTTATAAAATGTAAGCACATAATTAAACGCTGCACTCGATTTTTTTCTTTTTAATAAACGTAAAAAAATGGTTACCCTACCTGCAATCAACAAAATCCTTTAAAAAAAAGATACATCAATAATTATTTAAGGTAGTTACGAAAAACCGGTTTAATAATACTAAATTGCATAATAATTATATATATTAGATGCACCTTGACAGATTTTAATAATCAAGGGCTTCAAATGTTTTTTATTTCTAATTTATAGCGACCCTTATGCTTCAGGAAGCTTTGTAGTAATTTGTAGGCAGTAACTATGGCTAAAATTTGTAAAACGTAATTATAAATTAATACGTTCAAAATTAATTGTTAATCAATTTTCGAGCCTCTAGAGTGCTGAGCTCTGCTTAGAGGGGAATACCGTCCCGTCTGGCATCACTGGACCAGACCGTCTGTAGCTATACTACTGTTATTAATGATACAATTAGATTTTCTTACTATAGTTGCACTCTTTACTAAATTTATATAAATAATAACTAATTAAAATGAAACTGTAAGCATCAACTGATATTTAATCTTAAGTTGAAAAGAATTTAGATAAGATTGTCATTCTTAAGTAAAAATGTTATTTGATATTAGGTGTACACCCAACATTTTTCATACGTTACATTGTGATACGTTAAACTCTAATACGTAAAAGCCAAAATTTTACTAAAAGTAGTAATCTTGTTACTGTGCTAATCAAATAGGCAGTAAGTTTTTTTTATTTCGTTTTTGTGGCTGCTGAGAAAAATATACCTATTCTTTCGAAACAATCATGTTTTTGACACATATTTCTTTTGGCTTTCAAATAATTACCACAATATGCAAACAAATAAAAGCATTTTGGTGAATCTCTTGTGAGAAATGAGTTTCAATAAATAAAGTAAAATTTTTTCCCATATCGTATGAATCAACTATAGTTAATTTTTTGATCTTGTAGGACAAATATTATATGCAATGATACTGCAAGTACGTATAAATATTACACTTACACATGCATATGCAACTGCATATCAAGCGAGTACAATTTTTTTTTGTTGAATCCCGCTCGATGTGGCCTTAATGATATGGACTCAGAGCGTATAGAGAAATAATATGGGAATATAACTTGTTTTATTCTTAATCCCTACTTGAATTTATCAAAATCATCAAGACAATACATCTTATCTTACTGTATCTTGGACTACTGTAGCTTCCTTTCTCTCTTCTGTAACAAGTATAACTCACTGTATCAATCTTGCAGTCATATAAAGCGCATAGTTAGCAAGTTTTAGTTGTGTTCATCTCTATCTAAGATTATTAACACACCGTACTGGTGAGTTAAGCTAGTAATTGAAAACGAAACAAGCTGTATTACCCTCTTTCGTTATATACGATTTGTGTACTCATGATTAGGGCTGCCTAGTGCTATATTCAACAAAGTTTTACTTGCTTGGTATAGAGTTACGTATACATATAAGTGTTTTGGTGTAATACATGCATTTATATGAAACATGACTGTGTATAATATTTGCTACATAAAATTGAAAAACTTAGCTGTAGTTACTTTCCGATAACTTTTTTAAAAATTTCAGGAGTAATTGTACTATTTAACTTCTTAACTAAGTAAATGACGGTTGAGATCTGAATCATTATTCATCGTCCGTGAGTTTTCCAAATTTAAACGTAACTCTCAAAGTTTTTCTGTCATTAGCAAACTTGAAAAGTTTAATAAAAATTTCCATATAATTATGTTGTAATATACTTGCTTCCGTCATTCTTTAAATAATAGTAAATGACAACTCTAAGACAGAAAGTATAGAAAATTAATTTTTTTAAAGTATTTAACGATTAAAAACACATTTTTCTATGCTCCGGAAAATTGCACGAAGACTTTGAAAAAAAGTAAAACAGTTATTTAGACACAGATTCGATTTTTTAATTTTTTGGTAATGAAATATCTATAAATTGTAAGCGCTTTGTTTTGTTTTTTTTGGAACACACGGCAATTTTTATTTTAAGTTATAACAACAAGAGGGGAACAATTTGAAAATGTAATTGTAAATTTAATACTTAAAAAAAGAACGTACTGTGAACCAAATTAATTTACAAAGTGTTAGTTTTTGTCGTAAACCTACAACGTGCAAGAATTTTCCAGAGACGTGTTTCCAAAAAAAATTTTCCTCATTCCAGTAAACTTAACCTCCAACTTCTCTCATTTTTGTATAATCATTCATATTTGTGTACTTGCAACTGGAGTTTTGTAAACGAAGTACCTACGTTACAAGTAAATCCGTATTTTACATACGTGACATTAGTTAAAAATAATTATATAGTTTTTAATGCAAAACGTTTCAAGGCAAATTAAAAATTTTGGTGCACTTACTGCTAAAACAACGTTACTCCAGTTTGCGAGTAAGTCGTGCATTTGTTTTACCGAGGGCGTAAAGTGCTATTTTTCGCCCGTGAGCCTATTTTCTGCCCATGCACAATTTTGTTTCAAGTGCGCAAAGTGGCAATTGCATTTTGTAGCTATAGTAATAATAGTAGTTTTCCTTCAAGTTTGAAAAGTCTCTGTTTGCGAACCGAGAGGTTTGCGGCCCGAGCCGAAGGCGAGGTCCGTAACGAGGTTCGTAAAGGAGACTTTTCAAACGAGTATTGGAAAACTGCTTTTTTGCCCGAGGATGCACCAGCCTCCCGAAAACACTCGAGGGCATTTAAAAATGAGAAAAATTGACAGTGCCGTTTAGAGGATATTTCAACTTTAATACATTTTCCCATGTTTTCAAAATATCTATATAGTGGCCAAAAAAAATACTATTTTTTATTTTCTATAGCTCCATGCTATCATTGTAGTTGTATTTACAAGTAATGTTTCCAACATTATTATTCGATACATTTTGATTACAAATAATTTAACTGAATCGTTTTAATCGTAAAATTAATTAATATCGGTGGATTTTGGATCAAGTATAATTAAATGCCGTATCATTGATTTCCAGTTATAATTAAACGACGTTACATTTTTTTATCTGATTCTTTTGCTTTTATCAGTTTTTAATCTAAAATCTCCTTGTACCCTTTGTTGATAAAAAATCTTATGAATTTTACTGTTTTTATGTACTGCCTCACTGACTGACAGCCACAGTCTGATAGTTGAAATAGTCTTGTCGACTTTTCTTGCTCAACTTATTCAGTTGATGTATCAACATTTATTTTTATTTTTAGAAAAATATTTTTTACACTTTCTTCATTTACACTTATGTCAAAATGAAGTGAGGAAAGCTTGTTTTGTTTGAGATAGTCAACTAAACATATCGATCCGGCATGTCATGGATATATTTGGAAAAGAATCGCGCAGTATAACTGTAGACAAAGCTTATAAAAACGAAACAGAGGTTTGACCACATGACCTCATGAAACCTCTTTCTCATTCTTATGACCTCTTTTGAGCGAGTTTTGAGTCTATGACAGACTGACATGCCTCATAAAAACGCACCCTAAAGATCTTACGTAGCTATATACAAACACAGACAATATGCTTATTATTCGCAAACTTTTTATACATTCTTTTAAATGGGTACACCTTTTGATGTTCTTTGTTTTCTATATATTTCGGGCTTCCATTAAAAGGTGACTTAATACAAATTTGAATTTGTACTATCGAACTTACTAAGATGGAGTTGCATATAAGACTTCAATAAGGTCATTATTATTAATTAAATGTGATATCCATTTTTCAAATATGGTGTGAAATTTATAATGCAGTCATAAACGTCATAGGTAAATACTTTTTAACATAATCCTTGAGTATTATAGATAGCAAAAAATATGATAGCAGTGAATATATGGCTTGACGATGTAGACTACTTTAGCATAGAGCGTGTTGTAGTAATCTCACACCTTATATCTTAAAACCATTATTTTACTTTTTTTTACCCTTTAACTTAACAAAATATTTTATAATTCATGCTTTTTTCAATACTATACTCTACTATTTAGCTTAAAACTTCACACTAAAATACACATCATTGTCAATCATAAAACTAATGTATATGTAGGTAATTTTTTAAACAATATACTCGTTTCTTACGATCCAATGAGTCGTACATATCGCTTACGTCAAAAATGATAATTTTTCCAGCGTTATCTTTTCTGTAACCGTTAACTTTTATTGTTTATGTATAACTGTCTCTTGTAGTATTAACTAATTTCTCTCTCGAAGCTTTTTGAACAAGCAAAAACTTATCCGTGTAAATAGTGAGTTTTTGTGAAATTAAAGAACAATAGTTTTTTTAATTATGACTCTTGCACGTAAAATAATCGTTTTAATGTTTATTGAAATAATATAGGTTAAAACTATCCATTAACATCGTATTTTATGTGAAGCGTTGTCTGTGAAAAAGGTAGCTAGATTTGGTATTAAGACCTAAAAATAATTATTTCCAAAGATTTCAAAAGTTCTGTTCATAAAAATAAATCACTTTTAACTTGAAGATGTAGATACTGTCCCAAATTAATAATTTTAGAAATTTTTCATGGCGTTTGCATAACGAAAATTGCTGATTAAATAAGGTTAAGTCATAAAATAAAGCACGCTTTCTTTTACAAATTTTGATTCACCCCAAAAATATTGCATCATATCAATTGCAAGAAATCTGGAAATGTCATACTGCTTAATATTGTTTAACTTCTCAGTTACATAGTAAATACAACGTTTGAAACAAAAATTACAGCATTCTCAGCATTATTTATTCTATGTAGGTAATAAGGATCTTTCTGTAAATAATATTCTGGTGGAACTGGACTGTTGATATACACATTTAATTTGCAGGAAATTCGGTGAATTACTAATTTTAGACCATGTAATTAGAAAAGTTAAGCACAGAAATTTTTGGCTAGATCTATTGTCTATTGACATTTAATAACATTCTATTCATGTTATAATACCTTCGTTTACGTAACATTTATACAAGTATTAGTTTTGTACGTCTGTTATTTTATCTTTGTGGCTTTTAATTATTCTGTATGATTTTTGTTTACGTGAGCTAAAATACATATGCAGAATGAAGGGCGTCTAAGTAAAACACCCTCTAGAATAAGCCTTAATTTTTATTACTGAGAGAATAATGACTGTGAAAAAAGTTACTGTAGTGATTTAATATATTATTCTCATAAGGGGCCTTAATCTTACTTTGTGGAAATACTAAAGAATTAAAATAAATGATAGTAGAATGTAACACATAAGTCAAGTTCATTGACTCGTCAATAGAGAGAAAAAGCGCAGGTGAATTAATATTTTAGATAATTAGGAAAAAAGTAATACAAATTATCAAGTATACTTTAAGGAAGCGTATTTCAATGGATTTTATGTATAAAAAATGCAAAAAGGTCTATTAAACAGGTTTTTCCTTAATATTAAAAAAACAGTAAATTTTGAGTTGAAAGTAACCTTAAGAACTGAATTTACATCTTCTAATACAAAAAGTATGGCAGATTTTAAGAAGAGCAGAGACGAAGAGACAAGGATCAGACATGAGACAGATAATAGAATAACATTAAAAACGAGATGAAAATAAGAGTGCTTAGTACAATAACAAAATAAAGAAAAGAAAAATAAATGTAGATATAGAGGATGTTAATACGCTAGAAAGATGAAATAAACTAAAAACAAAAACTTTTTGACGTATGGGCATAATATTTGCAGCAGTAAGAGATAAAAATAAAGGGCTTTCAAGTATGTTGAATTATTAAGAAACACTATAAGAAATGATACTTTGGGGGCGGAAAGATTAGGAATCACTTAGTTTGTATAAAAAAAAACTTGTTCAGTTGACATATATAAAAAAACTATAATAAACTATAATATATAAGGTTGTGAGGGCTCACAAATATAATAGAGTTCAGTTATAGAATTTGGGTACTTGAAGTCTGATAGTCATATATTTATTCAATAATTTAACGTGCAATGTAAACGATAGGATATTAAGGAGTTTGTAGGACCATAGTCAGGTTCGTTTTACCCCTGCCAAAAATTACGATGCACCTTGGGTTATGTGTGTATTCTTAATATATACGGGTAATCTGAGTTAACACTTGTGTACGCATGATAGTTCGTTACCGTCTCAAAATCACTACTAGTACATACTGCTTAGAAGATTAGCTAAAGCAATAACTGCTTATGTGGAAAATCACCCCTAAGACTCAATAACAAAGAGATCCGTTTAATATCTGACTTATCTCAACAGGATTACTTTACATATTATGTATATAGATTAACCTTGTATGTATCAAGATCCCTAGTCTGATTTGTTAAGATCTAGTTATAAGCTGGATAGGGCCTTTTATACTTATCTTGAGGATGACAGTGGCACTCTAAATTTAGCGGGTTGGTGAGAAGAGCTGCGAGCTCTTACATAACGTGAGACTCCATGCTATATTTTGGTGCATCGAATCACTTTAACACATTTTAACGGCTTATGGATTAAAATTAAGAATAGCCTAAGTTTGGTGGTATACTTAAATGTAAGCTAACAAAAAATAAGCTATTCTGAAATTGAATTTAAATGGAGGTAGGAAAAAAATGTTTTAACAAAATTTTATAGCCCTTTCTAGCCCTCGTAAATACTATAAAATTTCACAGTTTTTAATCATTTACTGCTTAATGTAACTAGTCACAAAAATAATTTTATATAAACTAAATGAAAACTTAATATAAGTATTGAACTTAACTATCAACTGCTCGCGAGTGTTGAAAATTTAAAGGATGAATTTGAAATAAGTAATAATAATAAAAACTTAGTGCTTCAAGTCATCATTTTATCTTTACTCTCTTAGCCACAAGCCTAACACGATATTATTTTATTTTACAAGCCACTTATTACTTGATTGATTAACGACTGATCTTATTTTTTTTTTTTTTTTCTATTATGCCTTCATGAACGCATTTCGATACTCGATACAAATTATCTAATCCCTAGAGCACTTTTCCATCGTTTTCGCACATACGTACTTTTCCTTGAATCGTAGGTGGTATTTTGAACATCGAATTCGATGGATAATATTTTGCTGAATTGTTTTGAAATATTGTAAGAAGGTGTCTGGCCCTTGAAAAACTTGCAGCATTTTTTATAGCCCCGAGTTTTGCTTGAGAACTCGCACGGCATACTGAAATTTTTGTTTGTGTATATTTTCGTATGCGGTATTTGTTCCATTGATTCAATTTCAACTTTCAACCCAAAGCAATTTAAATCACCTGGCAGGTATTTTATACTTCATCCCAATGCATCACTTAGATTTTCTCGGCATTAGGATTGGTCTCACTAAAGTAAATTCATGAAACATTTCAATAAATTTATTTCTTTGAGTGCTGACTTTTTGCTTCATACTCATCTTGCACAGGCTTAGCAGAAACTAAAACATCTTGCTGGATACTATTGTAAATTTATTTTATACTTATTTAGAACGAATTATGTTATCAAGGAATTTTAAATAGTTTCATGAGTTAGTGCGTGAACGTTGTACTATATGTTTATCAGCAGGACACGTTTTTATGAATACCGTCTATCTTAAAGTTACTTATAACTATAGTAAGCTTTAAATAGTTTTATGAGTTAGTGCGTGAATATTATCCTATATGTTTATCAGCAGGACACGTTTTTATGAATACCGTCTATCTTAAAGTTACTTATAACTATAATAAGTTTTGAATCCATTGATTACTTTTAATGTATAATAATTCCAGAAAATATCAACATTTATGAAATAAATTATTCATTTAACAAAAGTTGATAGTTCAGTCTGATTTTACTTACGTATCTTCCATATTATTATGAGTGCGTCACCTTAATGAGTTGTTACGAGGTGCGTACGAAGTCGATGGACGAGGCAGAAGCTTCGACCTCGACCGGGCGTGTGTCGCCCGCATATCCTTGGCGACACCTCCTTTTAATATAAAATACGCGGTTCTCGTCCGTCGAGACACCGCCACGTTGAGACTAAGAATCACTGGCCACTTACGTCATCGCCTCTCATGACGATGTCAACACAACTCAAGAGGAGAAAAGACGGCAAACTGAAAAATAAGCACTTGCGAGTAGTTTCTTAAATGAAAGGTACTGTATATTTAAAATTATTACGGTAGAATTCTACTTGCGCGCGCGCGTGTGTATGTGCTTGTGAGTGTGTGCGCGTGCGTGCATGTGTACACGTCGAGTGCAGATGCTCAACGAGTTTGTGGCGCAAAATCGTGACACGGACAGACATACGCGGGCTAACCAAGGGCCGCTTCCCTTAACAAAAAGCTACCTATTGCCACGTAGTTACATTCGCTGTCGGGGTCGACTTTCTTGGCCACGGAGGAGTCATGGAGCGTACGCGCTGCGGCTAGTAAGCGTCCCTCCTGGCAGCGCTAGAAAGCCGTTGACCTACGCTCGATCCTCTGACTGCTGGCTTCTCCGTCTCTCACGGAGTTCACGTTTCCTTGGTTCGACGTCTGGGTGACGAGACTATCAAGCTCCTGGAATGATGATTCTTTCCACAGAACACAACCATCGAATCTTGGCACAACACGCCGAACAACAAAAACTACAATATGCCCTTGACAAGAAAGTCGAAAATCGTGGGTTTGAACAAAGTTTTTAACTATTTGCAAGAATGAGAAAAAAAAATTCCTCGAGTGTGGATCGAACACAAAACCTCCTATTTACTAGATAGTTACTCTACCATTTAAACTACCGAGAAACTGCACATTCACATTCATCATAGGTGCGAATAGATTTTATTCTTGATAGAGATGTTTCCAAACCATAAGCTCAAACTTTATATTATCTTGAGGTATAATTTAAAAATAATTTTTCGTTTATCGCTAGTTTAGATATTAGAAGATCGGTGTGCCTTTATCACTAGTATTACAAGCAAAAGTATAATTTTCGACATTTTAAAATTCAATTTAAAAATAGTATATTTCTTACCTAGGGCAGAAAGTACAACTTGCGCGCCTGAATGGTGTGGTTGTTGTACGTTTGCGTCCAAGGTGAGAACGTATTTCGTCAGGACAAGTGCCAAGCCTAAGAGACCTGCGAAGCAGGGCCCGAGGGACTTCTTGTGCTTGCTTTCGTTGGATACGCACCAAGTGCGATACATATGTATCATAAAATTGTTTATTCTATCAGTACCTGCGGTGCGTGTGAATGCGCATCCCCTTGGTAGTTTGAGTGGTAGAGTAACTGCATAGTAAACAGGAGGTTGTGTGTTCAATGTACATCTGGAAAAGATTTTTTTTATCCTTTAGAATAATTTAAACTTTCTTCAATCATATATTTTTCGACTTTCCCAATCTTAAGAAATTTTTGTTCGTTATAAGAGATAAAGTCACACTAAACTTCTAATATCCATAGTATCGACATGCGGGAAATTGATTTTCAATTATACTGAAAGATAATACAAAATTTGAGCTCATGGTTTTGAAGTAGCTCAACCAAGAATAAAATCTTACACTTTGTTATGGCACATAAAAGCCGTATGCTTCCTACTTTTTTCACGTAAGGATATTTTCCAATATCCTTGCTACTAGTGAAATCTAGGTTTGAAATGACTATGTTCTGGCGTCTAAGAAATAAATCTTGGACACCGGAAGGAGCTTTATAGTGATTAACAAGTTTTTCGTTTAACCTTTTTTGCATCAAGGTACATTTGCATGGACCAATTTTTTTTATAGTGACAGCTATAGGCTGTATTGATGGACTGGTAGATCTTCTAACGACATTGAATTCAAACATTTGATTAATTTCTTTGATTACTTGATATGGATCACGTAAAGGGACTGTATATGACTTAGAATACAACAAATTTTCATCTCTTTAAACGAGCTTATGTTTACAATTGGTTGATAAACTAGACCGTTTCTCAACAACATATTTGTATTTACAGATTAGATTCCTTAATTATCTAATTTGTCAATTATCTAAATTTTTGAAATTAAAAAAAAAAATTTTTTTTTAGAGGTATTGTTCATATATTTAACATTGTTAAAAAATTTCAAAATTTCCTCTGATGAATTTATCTCTTAAGTCTCATTATTATCTTTGATCTTTTTTTCCATACCATCCTTAAAAATAAATATTCTGTTCTAGAAAAAAAATCAAATCTTCACGAAGGAAAGTATCAGATAATTGTTCAAAACTTATTGTATTTTTTGCTTAGAAGTATTTATTCCTAAATTTGATGATTTTTGCGAATCGGATCATATAGTACATTCTTTGAGCAACTTGAGTATGATAATACAATTACAACTTATTTTCAAATCACTAATTTTTACCTTCATTTAAATTTGTGATTGCAGTAGTTTGGAACAATCAGGCGGCGTTTAGATGGAGTCTGGGAGTCTGCCAGACTGGCATTGAAGCCCATAAGAGTGAGAGAGAGGTTCATCATGTAACCACATCTAACCTCTCTCTCACTCTTATGAGCTTCAATGACAGTCTGGCAGACTCTGAGACTCCATCTAAACGCAGCCTCACCCCTCAATTCTTTGGCTGCCTAACGATGGATAAATCTTGAGAGGTATTTAAATCATTCCTATAAATTTTTCCGAATTACTGATCTCACTCTCTGTATTAATTAAAGCTTTTAATTTTACTCATAATAAGATATTAATTCTATACACTTTGAAATCACTTGAAAACTCTTTTTAATCTCTATATCACAATATAGCTCTTTTCTGAGGTCTTCAAAAATTGTATTCATGTTATTAATGGTGTATTAGTTGCACCTAAACTTTTCTTGTTAAAGAACACCGCATTCTGAAACGCAAGAATTACGCGTTTCCCGTATTTTCTAGTATTTTTTGTTATGGCTTCAGAAGGACCTGCAGTCATCATTACTCAATGGATTAAGATTATTAATAACATTCGCGTTACTACAAGTGGCACTGATTGGATTTTTTTTTACTGTGACATTTCGAATATTAGCATTTTCGTATGCATAACTTCAATTGGGACTCTTTAAGTTACTAAATTATTTATTGGGATTTTTCTTTGTAGATAGTCTAGTCTTCTAGTAGGTAGTAAATAATAATTTGCTCGCTTACTGGAAGTAAATCAATTCAATTGAATTTATCTTGATAATTAAATTCAGATTAAATCTTTAATAACTCGGTGTTATTATTTACATTTCTAACCATGACCAAAAAATACCACATATGTAGTATAAAATAATTCAAGCCTAAAGCAGCAATGATTGCAGCATTTAAGCAGTAAACAAGACACTTCCTACTCCAAGTTCTAAGGATGACAGTGGCATAAAAACACCTTAAGGTTTTGCATAATAGCTATAATTACACATTATTCGTCTTGTTTTAATATTGAAAACATTTTTTTAAATATACTGTGAAAATTTAACTATTTTTAGATTTAAAAAATCAAGTACTTGCTATTAATATGGAGAGATCGAAAAGAAACCAGTATTAAAAAATACTTAAGAGATAGACGGACATCAGACAAAAAGTAAAGGAAAAAATTAAGAGACTTTCTAGAATGTCAGTGTACACAGTTTACTTTACGCAACATCATTATTTTACTTGATTTCTAAGTTATATATATATTTGCCACGTAGTTACATTNNNTATATATATAAAGTGAATAAATGCTATATTGTATTACATTTTGTGGTTATGACATCCCGTATCATACACTTAATAGTTATTACTTCAGAAACATAGTTCTGTTCTGCAATTATAGAAAGCGAATGCTAAGCGATCTTTAAACATCGAGCTGTATATCTGCTTCTGCAATCGCGTGACGTATAACTTACTTCTTTTAAAACAAGCTACCATTGCAAAACTTGAACTGCGAGTGCAATCTCCAAACAATCTTATAAAATGCTCATCTTACAACATCAATTCGCACTACTACATCCAAGTGTGAGAACAATCAACAGCCTTAACATTTTTTCTGTTCGTATTCACTAGAAATATCGTGCACAATTTTGACAGAAACGTGTACCTAATGCAAAATCCGAGTGATCAACAATTTTAACCATTAACTACTGCATAATTATTGAACCACAACTGTGCTCATGTCAATCAAGAGGAATTGGGTTAAGGTCTGATTAGTCATCCGCGCCCTCAACCTGACATGATATCCGTACATGCAAGAGTATTAGAACTACTTGCACGTTTTAATATTCGCCTTTTCTCTTTTATCAAATGTTTTGAAGTAACTATAAAGGTTAGAGGGTGAGTTCTGTTGCGTCTTCTAAGCGAATTTAAAGCGAATGTAAGGCTTAATTTGGTGATGAAACTGCGTGTTAGAAGAATGCATTTCAAGCAAATATAAGACTTAGTTCAGTGACTAAGCAGTTTGAGAAAAGCTCGAGCAAACCAGGCCACTCTACACTCGGCTTAGCAGTGATTTAAAGAGAAACAAAAAAGAAAAGACCGTCAACTTAGGTTTTGACGTTAAAAGTAGCAGCCTAATTATCACCATCTAGAATCATCGTTGCGGTCATCCTTGTAAGATCATGCGACTGCGTGCGCGCAAGCAGTGGCTAACCAACGATCATAGAAGTAAGTTAAGTTAAAGAAAAAACTACAAATTCTTAAAACACTGTAAATGACAATTTGAAACTTAATAATATACATTATTTGGAAAATCAACTATTTCCGGTTCTTCTAAATTTACTGAATGATCATATAAAACATAACTCAGTTGTTGATTGAATTTTCTTTCTTAATTCAAATATTCTAAGATTCAAAATTTTGATTGATAGAAACATAATATTAGTTTTGATGAAGGAATTAAATACAAAGCAAAAAATAAAGAAATAACATATGGCAAATACCTTTACAAGGACGTGAAATACAGAGATAAATAAAATACGATACTGCTGTATTACATAAAATGTAAATTTAATTAAAAGGTCAACATCAGTTCTGCGTACGACACACTAATACCACACCTTATATACCTCCCAGTAAAACCCAGCACCATAACGCCAAGTCAACGATTTAAGATAAAGTATACTAAAAGTAAAAGGAAATAATGGCTTTAGGCTGATGGCTGGTTCCTAAAAAATATAAATTAAATTTATATGTTTGTAGAACGCATCTACGAGTTTTGCCGTTCACTTACAAGTTTAAACGTAACAAATTAGCATCCTTGGTGGCGAAATAAGCCTTCTGTTTTACTTAAAGTATGCTTAAACTGAATCAACCTTTTTATTGTATTGATTAAATTTATTTTTTAATTTTTTTTCTTATTATTTTCTTTCCTAGTTTCGAAATTTCTTCATAACAGGTCATACACTTGAGAAAATAAACAAAGTAGCTGATGTAGCTACAACGGTACAGTTACTGGAACAATACCGTAAGGCACAGGAAGCCAAAAAATCACTTGAATTCCTTGAATCATTACATAACGCAGCCCTGAATAATTCTGTTTGACGTATGAATTAAGCTGCCCTACCGACATTCATATTCGCTATGCGCCTATGTCAGGTAGCGCCATCGAGTGAGAGACATTGTTCCTCGCTTAGATCGCCAGAATGCGTGCAGCTTTATAGAAAAATTGTTTAATAAATTTTTAAAAAGTTTATTAAGAGTAGATTGACCAAACAAATGATTTGAGTGTGTATTATGTTAGTATACAGTAATAAATTTTGTTTGGTGTTGTCATGTGTACTACAAGATTGGAAAAAATAAGAACACAGATTGCGACTGTAATAACACAACATACATAAGTGTATACACATGCTTGCACTTTTGTGTAACTTGAGACACACAAGTACTGCTTACATTTATCTGTTTCTCACGACACAGTGTTCAATAAAAGTAAATACTAATGACAGATTAGGTTAACTTTTACACATTAATTTTACGTTTCCGTGGATTACTTGTGTCCTTGACGCTTAACACAAGTGTAAGCATATATATGCACTCAAATATGCTGTGTTATCAGAATCGCAATCCATATTTTTATTTTTTCCAATTTTCTAGTACACATGACAACCAACCAAACGAAATTTATTACTGTACACTAACATAATACACACTTAAATCACTGATTCATTAGGTTAATTTACTCTTGATAACCTTTTTTTAAATTAATTAAAAAATTTTCCTATAAGGCTTCATGCATTCTAGCGACCTTAGCAAGGGAAAACTTCTCTCACTCGACGGCGCCACCTGATATAGGCGCATAGCGAATATAGTAGCCAAAACACACTGCACGAAAATTCCTTGCAAGATTCCACAGCATGAAAAAATTTACCTCAGCACTCTCACAATTTCTACGCACATTTTTTGAGCAACCCTTCGAAATGTGGTCATATTCCGTAAAAGATGATAAATATTTACTAATTCTAAACACAAGCGTTTCCGGTCTAAATGTATACTAATAACATTCAAATAAAGTTATTTTTTATCCAAATAAATGATAAGTCAATACGAGTATATATTTATTCACTAATACTTTACTGAGTTTTGAAACAAATAAATATATTTTCAACCTGAACAAATATTTATTAAAGGGTAGTAAATATTCATTGTGAGGTAATAAATATTGATTTAAGCTTAACAAATATTAACTTATTTTACACAAAATGTATTTGATTTTATGATACATTTATTTGACAAAAATAAAGTTTAATTTGGTTCAAACAAATAAAATTCTTTTTGTTCGAATAAATTATGCTTTAAACGTATATTCATAAAAGTTTGAGAAATCAGATTTTCGAGTTAAGTTGTCGCGTGTTATACTTTTCAAACAAAAAAAATGTAACCAGCTTATTGTACGTGTATTTAGCTTTGTAAACTATTCATTTTGAATGCAGGACTTTCTTTAACTAGTGATAGAAACAGATTAATCAATATAAATCGTGCTAAAAAATTAAAATAGATCCTGTGAGGATTATAAAATACTGAGTGGCCATAACTTTCTTAGTATTATGTCTACAAAAAACACTCAATAACCAGCTACATTTACTCAATACGATACTCAATGTCATTACTGTTTACATTAGATAAGTCAATTGGGATTAGAGAGGTACTCAAGTTTATAGGAACAGAATGGTCATCGGTAAGATTGAAGATTCTATAACCCATTTGGAATTTTTCGTAAATATTTATCATTTGTTGTAATATTAACCATAGTAAAATACAATTAAAATAAACAAGTATGTTTTAAACACTTTTCACTAATTAAAATACTACAATAGTTGTCGATGTATTTGTTTTTACTATAAACGAAAGATATCTCAGGAAAAACATAAATATAAAAATAAAGCTAAAGGCATGAATGCAGGTGTATATTTTTTATTATATAATTAAAATATTGAAATATTGAGATGATAAAGTGAGCCTTGTTACATTGTAAAACCCCTTTAAAAAAAGACTACTTCTCTAACTGATGAAATGATATTACTACTTATACGCAAAAATAAGAGCTCTGTAGAAAAAGGTACAAATAACTCGATGGTAAATTGTACTTCTACAGATATATCGATGGAAGATTACAGTGATTTATTATCTAAATATGAGAGTTCTTCATTAAACAATAATGATTTGTTGAGAAACGGATACTTGTATAAAAACTTTTTTTTTCTCTTAATAAAAAAATGTGATTCATGCAATATTTTTTTACGGTATTATGAGATTATGAACCAATTGCAATTTATTTATATGTTGTACTGAGTATGTCCATTCATTAGAAACCCATGCCACATGTGTTGTAAGACAAAAAACAATCCGCCATTTTGTTTATGCCAACATATCGAAACTTGTATAATATTACATTGCTTATCGTGTTCTACTGGTTATGGCGTTTCATTTAATACCCATGTTGATTATGTTACAAAAAAACGACCATCCGCCATTTTATTTCGGTCGACATATTGGATTTCAAAAAACATAAAAAAGCGTATTGTGTTTCAATTGAGTAACCCTATTATTTGATATCCATATCGAAGGGATTTTCAAAAAAAGACAGTCTACCGTTTTGTTTCTGACACCAAAATGAATTTTAAATAAAGTATAACTTATCGTGTTCTACTAGTCATGCCATTTCATTTGATACCAATGTTGTACATGTTTTAAAAAAAAGGACCAATCGCCATTTTGTGTCAGCCACCATCTTAAATCATCCATTATATTCAATACATAACATTACGTAGTCTTGAAAACTAACAACGTATGCAAAATTTTAGAATGATCGGAAGTCAGGAAGTGATGAAAACGTATTTTTATTCAATCAAAATTCAGAGACTACCGGAATCAGCTATATATATACCTAAAACACATGTACATCAAGAATAGTAAGACGTCTGAGGGACTCAGATCCTTGTAGCCTAAGTTCTAAGGAACAAAATAAGCTTAAAAACGTTGATTTTAAGTAAAAACTCTTTGGAAACATGAATTTTTAGAATTTTTCGGGCTTTCTGGACTATGATGTGACCGCTAGTTTCTGACGAACAAAAATTAAATTCATTTGTTGGTAGAACAAATCTACGAGTTCCACCCTTCATGTAGAAGTTCGAATGTAACATAGTTATTTTGAAATCTCTGAAATAAAATGTTCTTTTCTTATATTTTTTCATTGTTTGAGTTTTTTAGTCGAATTACTGCCTTTACAATCTTATCTTCAAACGTAATTGACATAATTTATTTTCTTTTTTTTTTTTAAGAAATTACGTTTGGAAAATCCAAAACATTAAATTTGACACTATCGTAGTATCGTAGTAGAGAAAATTTTATCTCTTAGCTCTCAAAAGACTAAGTGAAAAGTAATCAAAAATGAAGTCCACACCCTGAGGCTAAAAATAACGTTTCTTGTGCTAACAGGCACATGCCTGTGTACAAGTGTGCGTATGCATGTGCGTGTGTAATATTATAAATAAAACAATCGTGTATACCTTTTTTTGTTCCACAAAATGCAAGTGATTTTTTGTTAATCTATTTGTAATGGGTTAGGGAAAAAGAAATTCTGGCTTTTTTTCACGTTTAACAAAGCGGATTTGTTTATATAAATTTCAAATACTAATTAACAATGTATGTTCCATGACCTTTTGTCATTTTTCTGGTAGAATCATGATTCCATCACTATAGAACTTCGGAGGTTTCAGGACAAAAATACTAAATCAAGTGATTTTGGCAAGCCTCTTTTGGAGCTAACTTAACAGTACTAAGAGAGTTCTACAAAGACCGAAACAAATGGTAGTTGGACGAGGTGAGGTGCGGGCTATACGGTAGCTTCATTAAAATTTCTCATGCAAGCTCTTTTAATTTTCGCTGAGTCACTGAAGGTATGTGTGATTTAGCGTTGTCGTGATGGAAGACAACGCCTTTCTGATTGATCAATTCTGACCATTTTTTTTATCACCTGCTGCAGTCGCATTGGTTGTCGAGAGTAGAAAATCGAATTAATTGTTTGACCAGGTTCGACCAGCTGATGATAAATAATTCTTTCCCAGTCACACCAAACATTGAGCATCACCTTTCTTATCATTAGTACAGTCTTTGCAACCTTCTGTAAAGCTTCTCCAGACTTTAAACACGATTTTTTTCACAAAAGAGTATCGTACATAATCCACTTTTCATCACTCGTAATCTTTCGTTTCAAAATTGGCTCGAGCTCATTTTGTTAGAGCAGTGATTGATAAACAGAAACTTAGTTTATTGAATTTTCCTCTGTGAATTCATGTGGAACCTAAGTATCGAGCTTTTTTTGATATCCAGTATTCTATGTAATTCCTCAAAAACTGTTAAATAGTCGATTTTTTGTTTCACAACTATATTGCGAGATGAAATATGTCGGTCTACCTAGATTTTTTAAAGAATTTCATCAACTTTTTCAACGATTTGCCAATGAGAGCAAGGTTCACGTCTAACATCGAAATTTTCAGTATGAAAACGAGCAAACCCATTCTGATACTAGCGTTAACTGAAGAACTCATCACCATAAACACTACACAATTTTCGATGAGCCTGCGCTGTATTTTTTGCTTTTCGAAAGCAAAAAAGTAAAATATGACGAAAATTACCTTCTGAAATCTCTATTTTTAAAGCGCAATGACTATACCTCAATACACAAATGGCGCTACTTATACATCTACAATATTCAATGGACTGTTACCTTTTAACTACTCTATGGTACGGCTTTATTAAATAAGTACTACTCACAATGTAAGAAATACAGATGGTCCCATTGCCTATATTGCCTACAGTCAATGTTTGTGAACACTGTGTGTCACTTCCGCTTTCTCACAGCAGGTGTCACACAGGAAACGAACAGTGAGTAGACGTAGTAGTATAACTTTCTATAGTGGTGTTCACCAACACTAGTAGTATAACTATATATAGTGGTGTTTGCCAACACTAGTAGTATAACTATATATGGCGGTGTCCGCTGGCACTAGTAGTAAAGCTATACATGATATTTAACTCTCGCTCACCATCTGGTGGAACTTGAAGGAAACAGCACAAATATTTCACAAAAATTATGCCTACATGGGACCACCTGTATATCTTACACCGTGGTATTACTAGCAATATGTGACTTTAACGCGATCTGTTGGAGGAATTTAAACTTAATTCTTCGTCTTCACACGTTTCTTCATCTCAACCTAAGCTGTTATACCAAAGTGACATATCTTTTATTTATTCTTGACAAACATTCAGACTTAACGTGGAAATTAAATTTAATAACTTGCTTGTATTTGTAAGTGTGCAGTTATTATTATTTCTTTTAATTGAATACTGATAACAGGTACATTAAGAAGTACATTATTGTAAACAAATTTGTGATGCTTTAAAATTTCGTCGAGAGTTATGGTTTGAAATATATTTATGGTGAGTATTTTTGGTTTTAAGATAATGTTAAATAAGCACGTTTTCCAAAAATATAACTTTATTTACAAAATATATACAGTTTTTTATTCGACATTATTTATAATTTTGGACTTTCTCATTTGCATTTTATTTCTCCAAAATTTTTCGGTGATTTTTCGTGAATTCAGACTTTATTTACTGTTTGCTTTCAATGATTTTTGGTTTAGCAAAAAAATTTTCAATATTTATGTTTAGATTAAATACTTTCAGATGCCTCCCATTGTGGTTAATGTAAAATATTTGTTTTTAGTAATTAATTTAAAGCTAACTTAAAGCCACTTCTATCCAGTTGTGCCTTAATACATATGCCATTATAATCAGTCGACTTTCCTCTGTAATTATATTAAAACCATCTTATTCGCTCCGAGCCGATGCAGAGGTTGCGCCCCCTCTAGCCAAAATCAGGCAAAATTTCTTGCATGTAAACAAATGGTTTAGAACATATATACATGCGTATAGCTTCTTGTGATTGGCTGAATAAGACAGCAGGAGAGGATCGTCGTTCTCTCTCTAGCTTGCCAAGTGCCAATCACAAGCAGCTGTACGTATGTATATGTGTTCTAAACCGTTTGTTTACATGCAAGAAATTTTGCCTGATTTTGGCTAGAGGGGGCGCAACCTCTGCATCGACTTGGAGCGAATTGGGGTGCTCAATTCAACTAAACAAATTTATAAAAAATAT
Organism: Copidosoma floridanum; assembly: GCF_000648655.2. Next base: position 580,620 of record NW_019379761.1, on the reverse strand, counting down.
ATTAACGTCCTCGTTACCTTTGATCAATATATGTATATATAAAGGGGCTGCGCCCTTCTGCGCGTTTCGCGTGTCAACCCCGCAATACTTTATCTAAAAATAAAAGTTGTGTGATTAAATATAACTACTTCCTTTTTTAGTCTTAAATAATAAGTCATGTGATTTTATATTTTAAAAAGTGACGTATATTGTAATATATTTTNGGTTGTGGAAAGCCCTACTAAAATAACTATCTATTATAGGAAGATATATATATATATATATATACATATATACATACATATATAAAGGAGAAAGGACTACCAGAATTGTTTATACGAGATTTAGGTGTCATGTGAAATCTTGAACGTGATTTTTTAAATTGTAAATACTTTTTTTTCTTCACTTACGACGTTGGCACCAAATAGTGCAATAGAGTTAAGATTCTTATACTATCGAATAAAATATCTTAAATCATAGTAAATTTAATAGTTGCTTCAATTTATCATCATACAGATTAAGAGAAGGTAAAAATATTTTTTCACGTTTACGACAATTAAGCTTTAGTCTTTTACTTTGCAAAAATTTGTCATAACAAAATTCGCTATGTTAAGATTCTAGAATACTTGTGTTTTAATTTAGTAACAATAACTTTGTTAAAACGGTAGAATTCAAAAAAATTTGACGATAGATCGACGTAATATAGTGTTTCCTGAGGACTCTGAGCGTTATTTTCAAACTAATTTCAAATCGCATTAATGAAGCAGAATCTTTTAAAATGTTAAGAACAGTTGACGAAATTTTTGAAAGTACATTTAAAATAGTATATTACCCACCACTTTTTAACTTTCGTTTTCTTGAAAAAATTCATGTTAAAGATTGTATTTACCTTTTTCTGAATGAATTAAAAAAAATACTCCTGCCACATTGGTTTTTGAGATACTAAAGTTGCAAGTTTAAAATTTTAACATACGTTACAATGGGACTTTTCGAATACAGGTAAAAAGAGCTACTTAAGTAACTGAGAAAATTCTGAGAAATATATCGTTAAAAAATTTACAATTCATATTATATTACACAATTTTAAATTTGGGGGGTCAGTAGTACACATACAAAATAGTAAATCATTCAACAATTGTCATGTAACTTATCTGCTTCATACGTGAATATTTTAAATATTTGGTAACAGAGCAGCCGTATATATATAGCCATTCTCCAGCGTGTGTGTAAAGCGAATGTATGACGAACTAATCAACATTGTTGTCATATTGCAATAAAACGTAATAACAACTTTTTCTACATCCAAGCATTATGCGTATTTTGAATGAACAGATGATGCATTGTAGATAAGCCTGTGGATGATAGACTACCTTAAAGATACTGCTATTGCTTTAGGTTGAGTGAAACACGATTTTTAAATTCTTTATACTTTAAAAAAAGCATGTAACGTTATGGTACCATACCAATTAAGAAAGCTTTTTGCGTGCTTGTTAATGTCTGAAGATATTTGAGGCAAAAATTTAAAAAACTTTTTAATAAAGATTCTTAAGAAGGAAAAGAAAATAATGCTTTATTACAGCTACATTTAATTTTTGAATTAAAAGAAAACTTCCAAAAATTACCAAACGAGCCTATTACTTATTTCCGGTTTTAAACAAATTAGTAAAATCATATAGTTTTTTTTTCTCTTATCAGACAAACTTTTATCGAAAAGTTATCTTATTAAAAATATTAAGGTGTTGAATTGCAAGATCAAATATTGAAATATAATAGTTTTTATATTTTCAGCATTACTCTTGATAAATTAATTATGTATCATTAGCTGGTCTTTACATGCTATTACCATCAACAAACAGTTGTGTAAAGTCAATTTTAAATACTACATGTATTATATAAAAGGATTTTAACGTTATTTAATTCGATATACTATTGAGATCTTCCACCTCGTCAACAACCTTTGTTTGAGAAGTTTTTCTTTATACTGAAAGTTGTTGTTATTTGGACAAGAACTGATGACATAGAAAGAATACAAATTGAAGTTATTGTACAAAGTATGATCAAACTGGATAAAAACTACCCCTATTTAATAAAAATTCAGGCTGGGCCAAAAAAAATTTTTTTGTGTAGATTTCGAGCCCGACAAAAATCCTAACCATTTTTGGACCAAAAACTGTCAGCAGAAGGTACAAAAAAATAGTAAAAATGGCGAAAACATGTTTCTCGCTTCCATCGTTCTTTAGCCATAATTCGGACAAAAAATGTTCTGCATAGAAAAGATGCATAATTTTAAGACAAAAAATTAGCCCTGGTGGACCTAAATCAGCCACGCCGTTTTTCTGCAAGTTGTCAACAAGTGCCAATTTTGCTTTGTTTTTCGGTAGTTCGTACCTGGCATTTTAATTAATGTGTCGACTTCAAATTTCAACCAAAAAGCAGATGGGCTTTGTAATTTTAAAAAAACCCTATATAATTTCAAGACGATTAGATGCAAACTTTTTGCAAACCGTCAAATTAACTGTCTTTGCAAAAAATGGATGTAAAAAAGTTGTTAGACCATGTAGAGCCATTATTTAAAATGTTTTTCTTAATAAGATGTTAATTTGACACTGGTTAAACTGTCGTATCTCTAACTTTTTCGTAAGTATTCAACAAATGTATCTGAAAATCTAGTTTGCTTACGTCGACAGTCAAGGTGAGGTGTCGAAAAATATAAAAATAACAGATATCTAAGAAAAATTATAATTTTTCTATAAAGGGGATTCGTGGATTAGCCTCTCTTGTCCCTATCATAAAGTAATCTCACAAAAAATTATAAAATAACCAAGGGATAGTGGAGAGGCTGTTAAGGTAAGTATTCCACAATGATCCTATGATAAAATATATTTACAATACATTTTAAGTTTTTGTGGGAAGAAGGCTGTGGGATGGGCAAATTACCCCATACGTACCCTTCTTTCAAATATTTTCATTAAAACAGGATTATTAAAACATTTTCGAAAATTATTGTAAGTTTTTGTAGGGGGTTGTGAGGGACCACTCAAGTCATGTGGGAGGACGTGGGGGGCAATGTAGAGTTCAGGGGGTTTACACAGATTTTGTTGGGTTAAATTCACAGAGAAATAAAAAAGAGTTTTCGCTTGTATTGTGAGGAGGTTGAGGGGGGCTGTAATGGAACCATGAAGGGTAAGGGGTTGTGGAAAGCCCTACTAAAATAACTATCTATTATAGGAAGATATATATATATATATATATA
>NW_019379761.1:560424-572754 GCF_000648655.2 Copidosoma floridanum | reverse complement strand
AGATACACCATCATGGATGCAAAATTTTATCAGTGTGACAAATGTAACTAAAAATTTTCAAATCAAGAGTGTCTATCATCGCACGAAAAAATTCACAAAAAAAAATTTTTTGTATGTGATCTGTGTAGCATTATAATATTAGACAAGAAAAACTATTTGCGTCACACAAAAGAATGCCAAAACATTGAAAAAAATTTTAAGTGTATTAAATGCGAAAAAAGTTTCAAGAGAAATTATCACTTACAGAGATATTTAAAAAGTCATGAAATAAACGTTCAAAAAAATATTTTTCAAAATTTTGGGAAAGGTTATGTAAGAGCAGAGCACCTAAAAAGACATTTTAGAGTATGTAATCAAAATAAACATCGTAAGTAAGATAATTGTAACAAAATTTTTTGTTATGGTCAAATAAAATTATATGTGAAAATTGGACCACTTGCAACAGTGAATATATAAGGCTTTACGAATATATTTACATTATATATGGGGAAGCTGGGGGGGAGCTGGGGCGAGCGGGGGGGAGCTAGCAAAAAAGTAGGATTACTCAAAAAATGCAAGAAAATAAAAGAACAACTACATTATTTGGGGTTGAGGTGGGGGGAACAAAACTTTGCTCTAACTCTTACGACTATATAATATAGGAAGATATATATGTATATATATATATATATATGAGAGGCTCCGCCCCCTATGCGCTCGGCGCGCCAACCCCCCTACTTTTAAATCGGTTTAATACTTCACTTTTAAATAAATTATATCGTAGACCGTAGGCGTAGTGGAAAGTGGCTGAGGAAGACTAGAAAAAATAATTAACTTGGTAGAAATGACATGAAAATATAGACAATTTAACGTTATAAAAAATCTCGAGCGTTGCTAAGATGGTGTAGTTTAGAAATTGTAAGGGGCCAAAACTAATTAGTAATGTGTGTTTTTTTTTCGTTAACTTCCCAGAGGTGCAAACTAAGGGAGAAAAGATTGGGTCTCGGACTCAAAAGCCTGCACTGCCAAGGCCCCAAGATATAAAAACCAGAACCTATATCTCTGTGCTACTGTAGTCGACAATAATATGTATACTTGATTATCTTAATGTACGAGTTTCGAAAAAATCTGGCTTACACAGTTATTCTAGATTATCAGTGCTCGCTACGTAGAGCCGTAAATGTAGCTGAAGTGTAGACCAACAGAAGACAAACACAAAATAATTAAAATTTTATTTTAAAAATGAATATCTTATTCTTCACAGAAAATAAAATAAATTTTCAAATGAAATCCACGTTCTACCACCTTTTTTTTGTTTATGATGGCATTAATGTCACGTAGATTAACGTTGTCTGATTTTTTACTGGTGGAATGAAAAAACATGTCACTAATATATATAAACACAATCGTTGTTAATTCTCAATTCTAGCGTTATGTTTCGTTTTGGTAACGATTTAAGTAACTTGAAACTAAATGTAATATTTTTAGGAAACAGTGATTTAGGTAAATACATTTTATTACATTTTCAAAATACTGGTATTACAAAAATTCTAAGGAATCTGTCTTTCAATCATTCAAAAAAAAAAAAAAAAAAAAAAAAAAAAAAAAAAAAAAAAAAAATGAAAAAAAAAAAAAACAAAAAGTATAACAATGGAAATTTAATAGAAAACTTCGATGATTGTTTAATAAAAAATGTTAGTGTTTTGATAAATCCCTCATGTTATGGTAAAATAATTTTATAATGTAAATATTGTTCTGCAATTTTTTAGATACCAGAAAGAAAAAATGAATATGTTGTCATAACTGAAGAATTCATATTAGTCCTCTGTTACATTCCGAGTTGATACGAATTATATTATTACTAAAAACTATCCGTCCGTCAAAATTCAGATAAAACGTATTGTGAATATGAAGTAAGCTCATATAACAAGAGGAGCTCGTACGTTGTTTATGTGTGCGCGTGTGTGTATTAGCTTTAAGGTGAATGCTTCATAATATAATGACATAGAATACGGCTAGCCTTATTGTAAAAATGCATGTTTGTATGAATGAATAGTTACTTGCTCATTGATTGTTTAATTCTGATAATGTATACTAATTAAAAATTTGTAATTCACACATTACTTCATTATATTCAAAATTGATTGTAAAATCCTCAGAAGGATTAATTTCGAAATTGTAAACTTACTGTCACAATTGAACTTGTATTTGGCGTTCTTATATTGCTGATACAAGCTTTCATCATCACTGACCCAAAAACTCAATCGCACTTGTCAGAAAATGCGATTGGTACTGTTATATTGTTATTTCTTAATATGTAAAATCATAACATGTAACATCATCGTGCAATTGTCAACGCAGTTTGCAAGAACATCGCTTATTGGTCGACCTAATTTAACCAAAGGCCTCTTTTACTCGCTCTGATGCTGTAAAAACTGCACCATCAAGAGGAAAAATCGCTCTCTTTACATCTGTCACCTGTCCTCTAAAGTTTTAGTCAACTCTTAACGATCGTGGCTTGTGAGTACCTTATACACGTGAGGCATAACGTGTTGGTTGAGGCAACTCGAGTGCGTATCGAGAACATCAATAGTATCAGACTACGCTAAGGAGCGAGGTACAGTAAAGGAGACCCACTGAAAGTGATTCTGGCGTTAGCAGAGAAAGCAGAAATTGCAACATCCTACTGGCCACGAACTCATTCGTGTAGTTAAAGGAAACACTGACGGTTACAGCACGAAGCATTAAGAAACTCCGAAGCAGCAGTAACAACAATCAATGATAGATGTAAGTGAAATATCAGTAATAAAATTTACGCTGAACCTTGTTAAAGTGACCCGATTAAATTGTATTGTATTTAAAAAAACAAATTATTATTAAATTGCTTTAATAAAGAAATACATTAATTACCCATATTATTTAAATAAAGATTATTATTTAATATGAAAAGAACAAATAAAGCTGAATTCTAAGAACCCCACGAATGACACTTAAATAAAACAGTTAAGACCTTACTGCAAACAAGTCCGGTCATAACACCTCTAAGTAAATGTAATATAGAGTTAAAAAATCTTTTGCTTAATGATACAAGTTTAAGGTTTCTTATTCGATATTACAATAGTATTTTTAGTTTTGCATTACTAGTAAGTAAAGAAATAGAACAAAAGAGAAAAGGTGTGTACAATATTAATATTCAAGAACAAATTTCTTATGTTACACCAAATACGTTAAAAGTTGATATCGATAAAGCACTGAAAAATAGTCAACTTTATATGTATGATGATTAAATTGCTATTAAAAAAAGATTGAATTCAATAAAAAATACTAATTTACTCAAAGAACACATTCAAACTTTGACTAACACTATGAAGAAAAACCCCATAGCTAAAAAATACGAACATTTACACCAAATTACAAGTATAGAAAATTTACCAAATTACAAAATAATTTATGTACGGAAAAATAATAAACGAAAACACATAAATTATAAACCATTAACTGCAGAATCTAGTCCAATTTTAGTTTTAAACTCAGAATTATCAGAAAGTTTTGACCTTTGTGTTTACCCTAAAGTTTGACCTTTATGTTGATCCTAAATGGAAATAATTAAAGCTTGTATTATCTAAATTTCCAAAAAATACAACACCAAATGATATCCCAAATATTAGAATTAGATTATTTCACACAAAATTAAAAACAATTTTAAATGACATTATTAACAAAAAAATTTTTGGTAAAGTATTAGAATACGTTTACACTATTAGATTTTAGAATCGCGGTTTTCCACATGCACACTTATTGATAACATTACATTCTGATAAGAAAACCATAACACCTGAACGAATTGATAAATTTATTTTGGCTAAAATTCCTTCGCATAATATAACACTCACAAAATTAGTGATCAAACACACAGATCAGAGTCCATGTATTAATAATTCTCACAAAAAATGTACAAAAAATATTCCAAAAACTTGGACAAATAAAACTACATTTAAAAATAACGGTTATCCACAGTATATGAGAAGAAATAATATGTCTGAAAAATATATTTACAAATGTCTGAATGAAGACAATACTTATATTGATGATTCAATGTTTGTTCAAGATAATCAATTTTTGTTAGTGAAGTATAAACGTCATTGAAATGTTGAATACTGTGCATCAATACAAAGCATAAAATATATTAATAACTATATACATAAGGGTAGTGACAGAGCATACATTATAATAGGAAAATCTAATGAACTAAATGAAGAAATATTAGATGATATTAGTAGTGACGTAGATTCTAGATATGTAAATCCTTTGGAAGCAGCTTAGAGACTTCAAGAATGTCCAATTTTTGGTAGAAGTAATACAGTTGTTAATCTAGTGGTTCATCTTGAAAATAAACAAAAACTCATTTTTGAAGAAAATAATATCAAAAGCGTAATAGAAAATTTTCAAACACCCCTTACAGCTTCGTTTGAATTAAATAAAATAGATGGTTTTGCAAAATCACTAAAATGTATCAACATTCCAGAACATTACATTTTTGACAATAAACTTAAAATTTAGAAGAAAAAAAAAATTGTAATGAAAAATATTGCTATGAGTACATTCAACATAGTATCTCCGAAAGATCATGAGTGATTTTTTTTAACTTGTTTTAAATAAATTATATGGAGTTACATCATTTAAAAACGTTAAAAAACATACTGGAATAATATATAAAAATTTCAGGGATACTGCAATTGCAATGCGTTCAATTGAACATGATTCTGAAATTGATAATATTTTTAAAGAAGCAATAACAATTACGTTTCCATACCAGTTGAGACAATATTTGCTTGGTTTTTTATTTCGGAAAACATTTAAAAAGATACAATATGGAATAAATATAAAAAATATTTACGGAAGACTTCGATAATTATAATGATAATTGTGCTCTTCTACATATTAATCTAATTTTAGTATCTGAAAGTAAATCATGTGAGTCTTTTAGTTTACCGATACCAACCATTAGTTTTTATTCCAAGAATTACATTAAATACCGGAAATGCTTTATCATTACCTTTCATTTTATATAGAAAACAATTCCTGTAGTATCTATTATACAAATGTATTAGTGCTAAGCGTTGAAACTCGCCAACATAGTGCGTGGGTGAGTGCGTCTAGTTATTATAAAAATTGCGTGCTCAAATCAGTCGGCTATTTAGCCTAGCGACCGCTCGGAAAGTTGTGCCGCTGAGTGAAACATGTACTCTCACATATTATAGTTTTTCTTTGCACAGTTTGTATAAGATTTAAGATTTATTAAAGTTTCTTTAAAACAATATTACGTTTACAGTTATTCACCAAAACAATCCTAAAAACATTACAATTCCCATTAACTGTAGCATTTGATATGACTATTAAAATATCTCAAGGTCAAAGTTTTGATAATGTGGGATTATACTTAAAAAACCTTTATTTTCTCATGGTCAATTGTACGTGGCTTTATCAAGATGCAAAAATAAAAATGAAATTTTTTTTCCAATCAATGGAAAAAACATTTTAGATATTACAAATATAGTTTGGAAAAAATTTTTAATAATAAGTAATTGTGTATGTAGTTTTAGTCAACTCTTAACGATCGTGGCTTGTGAGTACCTTATACACGTGAGGCATAACGTGTTGGTTGAGGCAACTCGAGTGCGTATCGAGAACATCNGAATTTGAAAAACAAATACAACATAGTATTATATTTTCCTTATTGATACATATTTAGCGACGTTTCGCTGGCCGGTGTGCCAGCCTCATTAGGCTAAAGCAAAAAATACAAAAAACGCACTTTTGTGAGAAACACACAGACGATGTTGCATGTACGAAGGTTGACAACAAGGATTACATATTTTAGACGAATGTTAACATTAAACATTGATAATATGAATTGAAAATATTTAGTACAGAATCTATATAATCTTCTTTCATACGGAGTATTATATCGTCGACATAGCGGAAGTAGAAAGCAGGACTGTGATAAAATTATTCTTTTAATGAATTCAAACAATTATTTTCCAAATCATCCATTACAAGATCGGCAAATGAGGGATGGTGTCAGTAATGTTCAAGTATAACAAGCATCGCATACTAAAAATTCGAAGTTAAGTTACTTAAATTTCGTACAGGCAATTTTTATTTCGCATCTAGAGTTATGAAATCTTTTTTTTTAATAGCATAAATGAAATTCAAATGAATGAAATGTACAATCGTCCCATTTGTTTGTTCCAGCTTAAAATATACAGAAATATGTGATAAACTTGCTTGTGTCTACAAAGTTTTTTATATGATCTCAGACAAATTATCTCTTTGTAAAATATTATTAATCTGCTCAAGTCTCTGTATACTCAAACGCTGATTCTAAAATAAATATATTTCTATAATATTCGTCTATGACGATTAAATTGTTTAGAATTTGAATTTATCGTTTTTTTACTTGCCTTTCGTACATCTGGTGCTTCTAATATTGCATAATGCTCATTGGTTTATCTGCTATAGAATATTCCATAACTTTTAATTAATTTGCGGGAATTAAGATAAATGCACGAGCTATACTTGTTTGTGGTACCTGGAGAGCAGCAGAAAATAATTCTCTTAAATAATTTACTGTGCTTGTATGATATTATGCACTGTAAAAAAAATTAATTTGTTTTTCAACTTGCCGTTCAAGGTTATTTAAAAAATATTTATCAAATATAGATTTAGATGTAGATTTTGACCATCTTTCTTAATCCTTGATAAAAAATGGGGCCTTCCGCATGGAAAAAAAAATTTTTTCTTGAAATGAACATTTTTATATTTTTATGAACATAATTCTGCTTTTTTATAATGCAATACTAGATTACTAAAAAATAATTTGGCTTTGTTGCTTGAACACAAATAATTAGTAAATCAAAAACATGTCATAAGGTTAGCTCTGCATAATTATATTTTTTTTTTACTCTACTTGTATCGATTTTTGTTGATATTTGGACGTTGATGATGCTGTATTGATTCCTCTTCTTTTAAAAGTTGTTTTTGACTATGCAAACATGATCAATCATGCAGAGAGTAAAATATAATGTAAATTTATTAAAGAATGATGGCTTTTTCTGTGATTTAAAGTTTCCAATCATTGGGAAACCCCAATTTTTATTTCTCACTACGCCATATTGGATATATCAAAAGTTTCATGGCTGAATGTAGTCTTTCTTGATTATTGTCAAATCAAAAAGGAATATTTAGGTAAATTCTTCATGATAAAATATCTTTTTCCAACTATTATACATTATTTAAATTTCTTTTTGGTAATATTTACACGTCACTTCCGCCATTATTAATCTTACTACATGCTCGACGTATTTTGAAAATAGTAACTAGTTTCTTTTTTTAGGTCGTTGTACGTTTTTTTGGCGCCGAGGGTGACACAGTTGACGTGAAATGTTACGTATACTTGTATACAAAATTGTTTTCTTGCATAACTTATTTTGTTGAAATCGTAGTTAACATTTTTGTTATTTGATTTTTAATTTATCTTGACAAACATAGGCTCAGTGTGATCTTTGAAATTTGAAGAGTTAATATTAACGTTTATTTGCAAGGAAACAGCTATTAAATAAATAAATCATGTTGTAAAGTCGAAAGATAAAAACCATTTAAATATAAAAGTTATTAACTTGAACAACTTTAAGGTGACCCTAAAAAAGTGAAATCAAGCTGGCAAATTATTCATGTGTTTTTGAGTTTGATTTCAAATGACATAAGCGTGCAATGTGCCGCCATCAGTTTTTACCGTACTCCTAGAATGATTACACTTCGCTGAAACACTACTTTCTTTCGTAAAATGCGTCCAAAATAGGCTTTCGTTTTTTCTTTTTCCACTCATTTGCCGAATAAACGCATCTACCTATAAGTAAACATATGTTTTTTAAACACAATCATACACACTCCATGCTCCCAATAACGCACTATAGGTTATACTTTCACCTTAAAACTCAAACAGCACTGGCCTTGCAAAATCGAATAATCGAATAAATCTAACCTTTTCACTATGCTGTAAATTGTTAACCGCATCAGCTGCCGTCTCTCGCTGTTCACATTATGATGAGAAGATACATGATGCCTAAAAAGTAATAGGTATCGATTTCGTTCTTAATAATATTGTTGATTACGGAATTTGATTGAGTAATAAAATATTTTATCTTACAATTAACAGCTCACTTAATACATACACTTTTTTGCGCACACCATGTGTATGCATACCATATGTGTCACACGTACCGTTCTGTTCCAACGCTCATGAACGTTTGGTCGAAGACCAAGTACGCTGCGGCAACTGAACCTTGCTTTTGTATATCTTTCTCTTCTTCTTTTAAACTCACTTCATAATATATACATCAACATCTTGGATTTCGGTACGTCTAAAAGTTTCTGCGCTGCGCACATCTCTCTTTCTCCCCATGTCCTACCTACTCTACGTGATTTTTTTTATCTTAGAGAAACACTAGCTAGCGTACAGTAAGTTGAGAGATAGTGTGGCAGATGTCCGCCATCTTTAAAGCATTTCACTATAAGTAGATACAGTGATTTTGGTGGTTTATCTAAAATTATCGTAATTGGTGTTGTATTTTATTCAGGAGTCATCATAAAAAATAATACAGTTTTAATAATTTATAACTGATACTTAAGACAAACACAGTCCTTTTGATGGGTTTTCTCTTAAATACATTATAGTTTAACCCTGCATTATGTGCCGCGACAAACTTTAAACGGCTGTATCGATACGCTAGTACTCTAAAAAGCAACATTTAGCCAGTATTATTAAACTATTAATATAATTTTAGTATCAGCAATAACAGCATTTTATTTTTATATTTATTTGTTACAGCAAGAGTTTTTATTTTGAATTAAAAAAATAATGTTTTATAAAGTAGATAATAGTTTGATAATTCTAATGATTATCTCAAAATTTTTTTTTTATTAGATAAGAGCCAATGTTGACTACACACAGCCATATAACTTTTGTTATTTCGAATATAACGTCGCAAGGGTTAGAAATTGTTTTTTTCTTAATGATTAAAAACTCTAAATCACTGCAAAAGTTATTATTTTTTAATAAATTTACGTTATATTTTACTCTCAGCATGATTGGTCATAATTGCGTAGTCAAAAACAATTTTTGAAAATGGGGTATTTGACATGGAGTCTTTCACGTTCAAATTTTATCAAAAATTGATACAAGAAAAGTATAATCTTAAGAATATACATAGAATTATGCAGAGCTAGACTTATAACATGGTTTGAATTTACTGATAATTTTTGTTTTAGCAATACAGCCATATTGTTTTCTAATAATTTAATATGGCGTATAAGAAAGTAGAATTTTCGATATGTAGAAAAGAAAAACAGCGATCTGTTGGAGGCGAATTTGAAAAACAAATACAACATAGTATTATATTTTCCTTATTGATACATATTTAGCGACGTTTCGCTGGCCGGTGTGCCAGCCTCATTAGGCTAAAGCAAAAAATACAAAAAACGCACTTTTGTGAGAAACACACAGACGATGTTGCATGTACGAAGGTTGACAACAAGGATTACATATTTTAGACGAATGTTAACATTAAACATTGATAATATGAATTGAAAATATTTAGTACAGAATCTATATAATCTTCTTTCATACGGAGTATTATATCGTCGACATAGCGGAAGTAGAAAGCAGGACTGTGATAAAATTATTCTTTTAATGAATTCAAACAATTATTTTCCAAATCATCCATTACAAGATCGGCAAATGAGGGATGGTGTCAGTAATGTTCAAGTATAACAAGCATCGCATACTAAAAATTCGAAGTTAAGTTACTTAAATTTCGTACAGGCAATTTTTATTTCGCATCTAGAGTTATGAAATCTTTTTTTTTAATAGCATAAATGAAATTCAAATGAATGAAATGTACAATCGTCCCATTTGTTTGTTCCAGCTTAAAATATACAGAAATATGTGATAAACTTGCTTGTGTCTACAAAGTTTTTTATATGATCTCTATGTCTGCATACACATCAAGGTCCGAGAAAGACGGTATGATCCCTGTCAGGTTCCCCAAAAGTAGTGTGAGCAGTGGTGGATGAATGGAGGTCTGTGTAAAATGCTCCACCGAGATAACTATATAATATAGAAAGATTTATACAAACACTAGCAGGCTTCGCTCCCTACGCGTTCCGCACACCAACTCCCTGAAAGACTTTAATTGATTTTGGAAATCACACCTTATTGATTGATTTTATTAGACTCTGCTATTGGAAGATAAAATACTTTTTTTCAAAAAGATAATAAATGTTTCTGTTTGAAACTAATATGAAATAAAGTGAAAAGTGTGACATCATTAGAAGATTTTTGAACACATAATGAAATTATTCATAAAATATTGAGGGATACTGCTGTTGCAATAGGATTAGTGAAATATGATACTTCAATTGACGATATATTCAAAGAAGCCACTACTTATTGTTGCCTTATTAATTTAGATAATTTTTCGCATCGTTTTTATTCTCAGAAAATTTTTCTGGTCAAATTATTTCAAATAAATACAAAACCCATTTTACAAAAGATTCTATTTTTGATTGAAAAAACTTTGCTTTTTTGTATATAACCCTAATTCTTGCAATGAAAGACAAGTTTTGTAAATCATTTAATTTACCTACACCTAAAAATATTGATTGTGTACAAAAAATAGATAACTCAGAGAAAATCTTTTTTTGAAAAAAAGATGTTCGCATTGCTCAAGAAAAGCGTGGGAAGAGAATGAGGGGGAAAGGAGTAGGCGTAAGAACAAATTGAGGGGTGGCGAAGAAGGGCTGAGGGGAAGGGGCAAGAAAAGCGTGAAAAAAGAATGATGAGGGTGGGCATTTCTTATTATTATTCTTTAAATTATAAAGTTTTAAATAAGATGAAAAGTAAAATAAAGACATATTACAGTACTGATAAAGTGATATTTGAAAATATTTATCAAATATAATAAAGTCAGTTGAATTCTGCATTAAAGAAAAAAAAACATTTGGTTAAAAAATCAAACAAATAGTTTTTATTCCAAAAATCATTTCAAATACTAAAAATTCACCTCTATTACCATTAATTCTATACAGAAATCAATTTCTCTTAGTTTTCGCTTTTGCAATGACTATAAATAAATCACAAGGTCAAACTTTTGATGTAGTAAGACTTTATTTTAAAAAATCATTCTTTTTACATGGTCACTTATTTGTTGCCTTATGAAGATGCACAACTAATGATGGTATTTTCGTGTCAAACAAAAATGAAAATGATGCTGAAGTAAAAAATATTGTGTGGAACAAAATTTTTAAATCATAGATAAACTGACTTTGCCATTGTTTGTTTCATTGCTCTGCTGCTCTGTCTAAACGTGGTTTATAGGGCTAATTGGCTTTTTACGTAACTACAGAAAAGTGGTTTATCCAAATATATATATGTATTTATAATTTATATACTTTTATTATAGTAAATAATAAGTTAACATATATTTTTCAGCAATGTTGTTTTGTACGCTTTCAACTTCTGCAACATAAAATGTTTAGCACCTGAAATATTAAGAATTCATTAATTGAAACATAGAAAATTAGATTATATTTTTGTGAAAGCTGCTGAATTGCTTTTTCAAAAGGAAAAAATTTAGTAAGACATAAATAAAAACAAAGGAACGACAAATTATTTAATTGTACAAAATGTGAACGAAGGTTTTAAAGATCATCATATGCGGTCATTATTGAATGAAAAAGGGTTATTATAAGGATAAAATCGTACTTATGCAGACGGTCCGCATAACTGTTTAATGTTGTTTGTATATATTTTAAAAGCACGTAGAGTCTGCATGATATATTTATGTGTATATATATATATATATATATATATATATGTGTCATTTGAAAAACGAAAGGAAGAATATTTTTCAATCGTCGTAGATTGATAGAAGTAAAAAAATTCGTGAGTTGACGATTTGCAAAGTGCACTCCTCGCATGTACGATTCTGCGGGACTATTTTCATCAACTAATCGATTCATCGGACAAGACAACAGCTCGAGCTCACATGTATACCTTGACGCGGCAAAAATTGTCAGCCTCTCGAGCAATGATCGAGGAAAATGTTTTTTGTTTTGTCTTCCAATTTAGAAAACACAACTTTTTGTTCTTTCGCACTCATGGACACGCGATGCACGTGGGTTTAACGCTGAAAATTTTATTTCCTCGTTAAATCAATGAAGATTGATCACTGAAACTCAAATAATTCATTCCTCTCACCAGGATCATTTGTAAAGTATATAATCATTCGA
>NW_019379761.1:507250-560075 GCF_000648655.2 Copidosoma floridanum | reverse complement strand
GATAAGAGCCAATGTTGACTACACACAGCCATATAACTTTTGTTATTTCGAATATAACGTCGCAAGGGTTAGAAATTGTTTTTTTCTTAATGATTAAAAACTCTAAATCACTGCAAAAGTTATTATTTTTTAATAAATTTACGTTATATTTTACTCTCAGCATGATTGGTCATAATTGCGTAGTCAAAAACAATTTTTGAAAATGGGGTATTTGACATGGAGTCTTTCACGTTCAAATTTTATCAAAAATTGATACAAGAAAAGTATAATCTTAAGAATATACATAGAATTATGCAGAGCTAGACTTATAACATGGTTTGAATTTACTGATAATTTTTGTTTTAGCAATACAGCCATATTGTTTTCTAATAATTTAATATGGCGTATAAGAAAGTAGAATTTTCGATATGTAGAAAAGAAAAACAGCGATCTGTTGGAGGCGAATTTGAAAAACAAATACAACATAGTATTATATTTTCCTTATTGATACATATTTAGCGACGTTTCGCTGGCCGGTGTGCCAGCCTCATTAGGCTAAAGCAAAAAATACAAAAAACGCACTTTTGTGAGAAACACACAGACGATGTTGCATGTACGAAGGTTGACAACAAGGATTACATATTTTAGACGAATGTTAACATTAAACATTGATAATATGAATTGAAAATATTTAGTACAGAATCTATATAATCTTCTTTCATACGGAGTATTATATCGTCGACATAGCGGAAGTAGAAAGCAGGACTGTGATAAAATTATTCTTTTAATGAATTCAAACAATTATTTTCCAAATCATCCATTACAAGATCGGCAAATGAGGGATGGTGTCAGTAATGTTCAAGTATAACAAGCATCGCATACTAAAAATTCGAAGTTAAGTTACTTAAATTTCGTACAGGCAATTTTTATTTCGCATCTAGAGTTATGAAATCTTTTTTTTTAATAGCATAAATGAAATTCAAATGAATGAAATGTACAATCGTCCCATTTGTTTGTTCCAGCTTAAAATATACAGAAATATGTGATAAACTTGCTTGTGTCTACAAAGTTTTTTATATGATCTCAGACAAATTATCTCTTTGTAAAATATTATTAATCTGCTCAAGTCTCTGTATACTCAAACGCTGATTCTAAAATAAATATATTTCTATAATATTCGTCTATGACGATTAAATTGTTTAGAATTTGAATTTATCGTTTTTTTACTTGCCTTTCGTACATCTGGTGCTTCTAATATTGCATAATGCTCATTGGTTTATCTGCTATAGAATATTCCATAACTTTTAATTAATTTGCGGGAATTAAGATAAATGCACGAGCTATACTTGTTTGTGGTACCTGGAGAGCAGCAGAAAATAATTCTCTTAAATAATTTACTGTGCTTGTATGATATTATGCACTGTAAAAAAAATTAATTTGTTTTTCAACTTGCCGTTCAAGGTTATTTAAAAAATATTTATCAAATATAGATTTAGATGTAGATTTTGACCATCTTTCTTAATCCTTGATAAAAAATGGGGCCTTCCGCATGGAAAAAAAAATTTTTTCTTGAAATGAACATTTTTATATTTTTATGAACATAATTCTGCTTTTTTATAATGCAATACTAGATTACTAAAAAATAATTTGGCTTTGTTGCTTGAACACAAATAATTAGTAAATCAAAAACATGTCATAAGGTTAGCTCTGCATAATTATATTTTTTTTTTACTCTACTTGTATCGATTTTTGTTGATATTTGGACGTTGATGATGCTGTATTGATTCCTCTTCTTTTAAAAGTTGTTTTTGACTATGCAAACATGATCAATCATGCAGAGAGTAAAATATAATGTAAATTTATTAAAGAATGATGGCTTTTTCTGTGATTTAAAGTTTCCAATCATTGGGAAACCCCAATTTTTATTTCTCACTACGCCATATTGGATATATCAAAAGTTTCATGGCTGAATGTAGTCTTTCTTGATTATTGTCAAATCAAAAAGGAATATTTAGGTAAATTCTTCATGATAAAATATCTTTTTCCAACTATTATACATTATTTAAATTTCTTTTTGGTAATATTTACACGTCACTTCCGCCATTATTAATCTTACTACATGCTCGACGTATTTTGAAAATAGTAACTAGTTTCTTTTTTTAGGTCGTTGTACGTTTTTTTGGCGCCGAGGGTGACACAGTTGACGTGAAATGTTACGTATACTTGTATACAAAATTGTTTTCTTGCATAACTTATTTTGTTGAAATCGTAGTTAACATTTTTGTTATTTGATTTTTAATTTATCTTGACAAACATAGGCTCAGTGTGATCTTTGAAATTTGAAGAGTTAATATTAACGTTTATTTGCAAGGAAACAGCTATTAAATAAATAAATCATGTTGTAAAGTCGAAAGATAAAAACCATTTAAATATAAAAGTTATTAACTTGAACAACTTTAAGGTGACCCTAAAAAAGTGAAATCAAGCTGGCAAATTATTCATGTGTTTTTGAGTTTGATTTCAAATGACATAAGCGTGCAATGTGCCGCCATCAGTTTTTACCGTACTCCTAGAATGATTACACTTCGCTGAAACACTACTTTCTTTCGTAAAATGCGTCCAAAATAGGCTTTCGTTTTTTCTTTTTCCACTCATTTGCCGAATAAACGCATCTACCTATAAGTAAACATATGTTTTTTAAACACAATCATACACACTCCATGCTCCCAATAACGCACTATAGGTTATACTTTCACCTTAAAACTCAAACAGCACTGGCCTTGCAAAATCGAATAATCGAATAAATCTAACCTTTTCACTATGCTGTAAATTGTTAACCGCATCAGCTGCCGTCTCTCGCTGTTCACATTATGATGAGAAGATACATGATGCCTAAAAAGTAATAGGTATCGATTTCGTTCTTAATAATATTGTTGATTACGGAATTTGATTGAGTAATAAAATATTTTATCTTACAATTAACAGCTCACTTAATACATACACTTTTTTGCGCACACCATGTGTATGCATACCATATGTGTCACACGTACCGTTCTGTTCCAACGCTCATGAACGTTTGGTCGAAGACCAAGTACGCTGCGGCAACTGAACCTTGCTTTTGTATATCTTTCTCTTCTTCTTTTAAACTCACTTCATAATATATACATCAACATCTTGGATTTCGGTACGTCTAAAAGTTTCTGCGCTGCGCACATCTCTCTTTCTCCCCATGTCCTACCTACTCTACGTGATTTTTTTTATCTTAGAGAAACACTAGCTAGCGTACAGTAAGTTGAGAGATAGTGTGGCAGATGTCCGCCATCTTTAAAGCATTTCACTATAAGTAGATACAGTGATTTTGGTGGTTTATCTAAAATTATCGTAATTGGTGTTGTATTTTATTCAGGAGTCATCATAAAAAATAATACAGTTTTAATAATTTATAACTGATACTTAAGACAAACACAGTCCTTTTGATGGGTTTTCTCTTAAATACATTATAGTTTAACCCTGCATTATGTGCCGCGACAAACTTTAAACGGCTGTATCGATACGCTAGTACTCTAAAAAGCAACATTTAGCCAGTATTATTAAACTATTAATATAATTTTAGTATCAGCAATAACAGCATTTTATTTTTATATTTATTTGTTACAGCAAGAGTTTTTATTTTGAATTAAAAAAATAATGTTTTATAAAGTAGATAATAGTTTGATAATTCTAATGATTATTTAATATTTTAATACTTTAACGGTGAAACGGTGAACGGTAACTACCAAAACAATTGGTTGTGAAATCGATTAAATCTGAAAATCGATGGTGACTGAAAAATCGGTGAAACACCGAAATCACCAGAAAACGGTTAACTGGTATGTCATATTAAAAAACCAATCAAAAGATTAAGTAAAAAGATCGGTTGTACACCGAATAACAGGTTAACCGGAACAAGTCTATCGCTCTAGACTACCCGCGGCTTTCTGGCACTCCTCTGATTCCTTATTTCTCGCACCTTATGGCCGCCCTTTCTTTTCATTATTGGTCGCCTCTGCACCATCCTTTTGGTTCTCTCCGTCGTCGGCAGCCGCTTTTCTGTCCTCGTCATGCTTAATACCCGACATTTCTTCGTGAGTTGATCTAATCTCACTTGTGCTGTTCTTATAACTCTTTTCTCTTCTTGTGAGCTAAAGTTGATATTTACTCGCTATTACTTTAATATCTTTCTTATTTCACACACCTTTCTTCCTGCTTTCTCTTTCAATTCAAACTCTCAGCAAGTGCAAAATTTTCTTCTTTATCACAGACCCATGTGGCTTCACGTCCAAATGCTGAAGCTCCCATGAAGGAATCGCATTTTTTTGTAATATTCAATAGTTTGAAATCATGTGTTCATAAATAAATATTCTTATAGCACATGTGTAATTACTTTTATAACTAAAAGGTTTTTTATTTTTGGTATTTGTGTTGGTTTATTTTTAATTATACTATTCAAAGTCTTGTGTTATTTTAGTAATTTATTCTAATAATATCAAATCAATTGAAAATCAAACAGTTTTTTTCCAGATAAAGATTTGTCTGTTACATGTATATTTTAATTTTCAATTTTTACAAGTCTGTTTTGTATTTTCTGAAGAACACTAATATGGGTAATAAATATATGCACCACTCCAAGCACTCATCCCATAGCTTATTATACTGTGACAGAAAGCATAATGTATTATTTTTAGTGTATCGCAATTAATGCATTCAGAGATTTTATTGAATACAAATACTAAATACTTAGTTTTTTAAATAATATTTTCAATGTGTTTGTCCCATTTGTAATCAGAATCGAAGATTAACCCCAAATAATTGCAATATTCAACCCTTCTTTTAATCCCTAATTTTTATACTGAGACTCACAGTAACAAAAGCTTTTGCCAAAACAATGCAAGTTTTCGCAATCGACCTACTTTTATCTTATTTATCATTTTATATCCAAGTTATATAATTAAGCGCATCTTTAGATCCTTTTTCTTTGATAAAACCGTACTGATTTTCAGCAATGAGATTATTGTTATATATGAAATTTATAAACCTGTTGTGAATGATTTTTTCAAATATTTTTGCTATATTAGATGTAAGCGACATGGGACGGTAGTTTTTTAATTTTTTTTTGTTTCCAGACTCATATAGGTACAACATCAGCAATTTTTAGTACATAAGGCTATAATCGATTCATCAAGGCACATGTTTAAAATGTGCTCTAGTACATCACTAATATTTTCAGATAATAACTTAAGAATTTTCGTATTTATTCTGTCAATGCCCTTATGATTTCTTGGACTTCAAAAGTAATTGTAGGAGTTAAATAAATCGACTTAATGATTTTTAAACTATGTACTATTGGTTTTGCTGTATTTTTACCTATTATTACACCTATTTAACAGAAATTTTGATTAAAACAATACGCTTTTTCAATTGACTGACATACTAGATATCTTTCTAACTTAGAAATATCTTTCATAGTATTATATTCGTTCTTTTTTTATTATCTTTGGAATTTATAATGTTTCAAAGTTTCCTAGAATTTTTTATATTTATTTCGATAGTTTTTTTATTATATTTTACTTTAGCTTCTTTTATGACTTTATCTACTTATATACTTTAACATAATTCTTAGATTAAATATTTAGTAGATTATTTTTTATTTCCTTAAATAAATTTTTTTTGTTTTTACAAGATTTAATTATTAAATAAGTTACCTAACTTTTCTTATAGACGTTACTATTTTTTTCTATTTTTATTTATTTGAAAAAAAATGTTTGTACACTACGCTGTATCATGTCAATAAGTTTATTTACAGCTGTATTCGGTTCATGTATTGGTTATAAGTTTATTGTAGTTAAAATGAAACTTCTGTTTATCTTCTATAACTTTTTTAGTATTTACTTTTTTCAATGAACAAAGGATAACGATCAGGCATTGGTTATTCTAATTTGAAAATGTGTGTTTCTAAGTATTGTTTTGAGTAAAAATATTATTAATACACGAGCCATTTTCACTGAAATCTTTTGGTCTAGTTATTTCAATAAAACTTGCATAATGTGAGTTTTACGCTAATCACATTGCACTCTGCTATATTTATATTGAAGTATTGAATTAACAAGTCATTTTTAATATTTGTAATTTTTTGTAAAAAATTTTTAATACACGAATTGCATTCATTGCATGCAAAATTGCGGCATCCATACATGGAGCTTAAAAATACATTGATTTTATTATTTAGTATGATTCTAATGTATAACATTTGTAGTTTTACTATCTGAATTATTTTAGTGCTTGAATTGATTTCTTTTTTAATATATCCAAGTACTCCATTAGCTTTATTAATTTTTCCAAAATTATAATATAGCTTGTACCTTTGTATAACAAACTGTTAATAATGTTCAAGAATCCACGATTTAGCATACACAATCATAACCAGTTTGATCCTGAGTCTCTCAATGAGAATTTCTAATTTTTTGTTGTTTGCATTCAAACTTTTTTTGTTGCGTTTCCTTACTAGTCCATGTCGGTATTGCCGGTTCGTAATATTTTTTAGATAGTTGACGTCGTAAGCAGTTTTGTGTTTTATATTACTGTAGGTACAGTTTATACACTTGAGAGTTTTACTTTTGCATTCAGTAACTTTATTATTATCAGAAAATTTAAGGCGTACTGTTTCATTATTTCATTGAAAACCACTCTTATTAAATCTTCCATAATTACAGCACGGTTTTACATCGACCATATCATAAGTTTTACAACTTTCATACCCAAAAAGTACTCTGTAGTTGTTATCTCTCATCTGTTTGTAAATTCCTGGACTGACTTTTATTATAACTATAGCAGAATTCTTTTCTTTGGTTTTATATGTGTGTATTACTTTTTCTTTAACTTCATGTTTACTAAAATTTCTTATGTTAATGTCTTTCTCAAGTTTTTCCATATCCATTTTATTTGTATTGTTTATCCCAATTATTTTTATTTTTAGATGGTTTAGTTGTTTAGTATTAACTTCATATTCTTAATTTAGTGACTCTTTTAATATTCATACTATTTTATTTACACTTCTACTGTTCACGCAGTTTATTAGTAAATAGTTGTTTTTAATGTACATATTTTTTGTTTGTATTGTATTGTATTTATTTCCTTGTATAGATTCACATCTTTTTACACCTATATACTCCACGCACGACATGCCGTGCGCTTACAACTCACTCTTAGATCTAAGTTGTTTGCTTCTTCCCCTTTACTTTACCCTGTCTATCCTCCTCATTCCCTAAAAAAAAATTTCTATTTGTCCCCATAGTTAGTTTTAGCACTTGCTCTGGCCAATTCTTCAAATTCCATAAAATACTTGTATACTACCTCAACTGGATCCCCTTTCAGAAATCTGACTAACTTTTATCTTTATATCTCTTCTGACTCTTTTAGCCTCATATCTTCTAACGCTCTGATTTATTCTTTATTGTTTTTTTCTTCGCTGCCTGACAAGCAATAATATGCTGAATATTTTCCTCCTTTCTCATGCACACCCTACAAATGCTATCTTCGAACCTCTTTTTTCCCGCCTTTCCTACGCTCACACATCCAATCCTCGTCCAGTGCTTCTTTATACTTTCTCCCTACAACTTCTTTTCCCAGTAATCTCCTACTCCTAACTTTAGTTTGATGTATTTTAAATAAACAAAATACTCCAAATTCTCAATCCTCTCCCAATCCAGCTGTACTTTCTGATTTTCCTTAACTTTTAGCACCTCTGTCGTTCTCCTTACTAAATCCCATATCTCTCGAGTATCAAACCCTCCTTTTAGACCTACCCATCGCATATTTCTTGATAAGCTTCCTCTGCTAGTTTCCCCCAGGTTGGCGAATTTTTATTTTCAAGCCTCCTTATTTCGTCTTTTAAGCATATTTTATCCATCTATTGTCCTTCATCTCTGATTTTTTTTTATCAAGAAATCACCTGCCCTCTTTGTTTCAATTTCTAGACTTTTCCTGTCCACTTCTCTTCACCAAATGTATGCCGGAGTATTTTCATTGACTCTCAATACCATTTTAACAAATTTTCTCTGTATTTTCTTAATCTGCTCTCATTTCTCCCCCCCCCCCCACCTCTACTCCGTATAAACAGCCGGCCTTCACTATTGTTTTTAAATTCTTCTTATCCTTACTCTCTTTAGATTTCACCCACTTTTGTTAAAGCCCTCCAGACCTTTCTTTTTTGATTCTCAAACTCCTCATCCGACTTTACTGATATCACTGAACTTCCTTTATCCTCCACAACCGTTATTTCTACCCCCCAGTCTCCTTCAGTTGCTCTATTTCTCATTGTCAAGCCCATCTCCTCACACATTTTCAATAGTTTTTTCCCTCTTTGTTCGTTACACTGTCGCAAGAATTCCTGCTTTTCTACATTTTCCCTTCGTAGTTTATTTGCCACTTTCCTATACGCAATTTAAGTTCCCTACTATTATTACTTGCTCGCCCGTTGCAATTTCCTCTTTCACTACCCCTTTTAATTTAGCTATCAATACATCAATATTAACATTATAGTAAACAAAAATTAAACACAGTTTCTTTTACCTTTTTGTAACTTTACCTGAAATTACCACTCCATACTCCCATTCTATGATTTTTGTCTTTCTAATATACTTTTTCATTTCCACTGGGACCCCTCTTTTTGCTCTTCTTTTTCTATGATCCTTTTTGGCTGCGCACGCTCTCCATTCAAAACTTTTATCTAGTCTACTTAACCACCCTGACTTGGTGTATTTTTCTATCCATGATTCTNCTCTTTCACTACCCCTTTTAATTTAGCTATCAATACATCAATATTAACATTATAGTAAACAAAAATTAAACACAGTTTCTTTTACCTTTTTGTAACTTTACCTGAAATTACCACTCCATACTCCCATTCTATGATTTTTGTCTTTCTAATATACTTTTTTATTCCCACCAGGACCCCTCTTTTTGCTCTTTTTTTTCTATGATCCCTTTTGGCTGCGTACGCTCTCCATTCATAACTTTTATCTATTCTACTTAATCACCCTGACTTGGTGTATTTTTCTATCCATGTTTCTTGAAGCGCTGTTATATCGAGCTTACACAAGTACTTTTTAATTAAAATGGTTTTCTTTGTACCCGCTATGTTCCAAGATATCAGTGAAAGATTCCACTTGTCCTTACCCCTCCCTTTATTGACAAAATAGGTGCATTTTTTTCCTAACGTTTTTTATTAGCCCCCCTTCACCTCATCACAATCCCACAAAATCCCTTAAATTTTTATTTTTAAATTACCCACTTAAATTTTTCTCTGTCTGGCCACTTTCCTAACCCATACTTGCACCTCTTTCTCCGTATAATCGTCCTCAATCAATATATCGCTCCTCTTAGTCTACGCTCATTCTTCATCAGTGTTTTATTTCTCATCGATACTAAACCAATTACTAGTGCACCTCTTTTTGCCCTGATTCTCCTGATTTTTGCTTCAACATCCAAATTGCTCTGCATTATACTTTTTGTTTCACCCTCTATACCTTTACCGACTGTTCTAATTCCTCTTATCACTATAGTATATGTTTCCTTTTTTGTCTCTCTATGAACTCACACTTTATTTCGCATCTCATTGGTGCAAGCAGTCGGTTCGGCTCCTGGACTTCTAGTGATTCTTGGTTAGCCTTCTGCTTATTATTAAGATTTGCGATTTCTTTCTTCAAAAGCTCCTCCTCGCGTCTTAAGTTACTTATCATATTCTCCTCTGGTTCCCTCTGCTTTTTCAGCCATGCAATATCTTCTAACAACATTTATCGCTTTTTAAACCCACTCTCAAACCCTGCCCTCACATTTTTTAACTCTGCACTTATACTATTTTTCTGCCTATATACCTTTTCCACGCTTCCTTCTAAACCTACAACCTACTACAATAACGCACTCATCGCATTTTCTCGTCGTCTGGCTGCCTCTCTGTCGTATCCCTCTGTTGTTTCCTTTTCACCTGCTCCTTTTGCTCTACACCTGCTGCCTTCTGTAGTTCTACGGTCAAATTGGTTTCAGACGTTTTCGATATTACCGAGTCCTGATCCTTTTTACAAGTAAACTTCTGTACCATCTGTGCTTATCGGTAATCCGGTTCCCTGTTTCTTCCACTTGCACCATTTCTCTTTGTTTATCTTCATTTACCGCACTTGACACTGTTGATTTTTTACCTTTCTCCGCCTTCTTCTCTGCTTCACTTTGCTGGGGATTCTCCTGCGTTTTGTGTTCCCTCTCGCATTTTTCTTTACTGGTGAGTGCTCTACCCTCTTTTTTCCACTCACTGCTACTTCAAACCTTGTGCTTCCGCACTTTAAAAAGTTAAACATATTACTCCTTTCCTCGGACTCTTTTTTCCACTACATCTCTTCTCAGACAGCCCCTGCCTCTCTTCTCTTTCTCCTCGGTCGACATCGACTTTCATTTATTCCCTGCTCCTCCCTTAACTGTATTATCCGCCATTTTCTCTTCTAGCAGTACCACTTTTGAAGCTTTCTTATTTTCATTATCCTCCTGGATTACGCTTGTATTTACTTTAGGTAACACTTCGTGTGAGAAAACACCTCTCGCACTAACTCTTTGCACTTTTTTTCCTTTTTTTTTCTTCTTTTAAACTGCTCCTCAATCACTTTTATGTGGAGCCACTCTTACACACGTGTTACCTCTACGACCACGCAACCCAACCTCCCATTTTTTGTTTGTATATTTCAAGTATTAGATATTGTTCGTGCAACTTCATTTTTCTAATAACATTGTTTTATTTTTATTAGTTTTTATTATTTTAATAATTCTTGTTTCATGAGGTATTGTTTTACTTAATGCATCAGAAAAAAACTTTTTATTAAAATTTTCTATTGTTTTTTTTGTCACTGAATAATACTTGATTTTGTTTTTGTATTTACATTAGTTCTTTCGAAATAGCATTTTTTCAATTATCTCCTTCTTCATTTGTTTAAGTAGTAAATTCTCTGTTTTGAGTAACTCACAGTATGTGTCATAGTCAACTATAGTGATGTCATTTAGTTCTTAAGATTTATTTTCTAAACCAGATAATAATGCTTCTTTTAATCTTTAGTTTTTTAAATTAATAATTGGTCAATGATAATTTTTGCTGTGATAGTAAGATCATCCTTTCCTACTTTTGAGATTAGATCTATATCTTCATTTTCTGGCCAAATCACAAGCACACCACAAACATATCCACCACTACTGAATTTGGTAAAATCAGTTTGATGATAAACATTTTCACATATTATGGAAAAAAAACTGTTGCATATTTAAGTTTGGGGTGACACGTTTAATATTTGTATGAGCATTTGCCGATAGGCTTTTCCTCTTCAGGCGTAATTTTTTGCCAATAGAATGTAATATTTAATTAATACCGTGTACATGTTTATAATATCTTTTTACACAACTATTTTATATCAGTATGTATGCACATTACATCGTACGTTTTCCACAATATATAATCGTCTCAAGGTAGCTCCAGTGGCCTCAATGTTAAAATTATAAATAACCCAACCGAGGTTAATAAAATTGAATTATATTCTTTGAATTCCCATCTTTCTATTCGTATAAAAAAAAATTAAGGTTGACGATGAAAATTGTAAGAAATCATGCTTACAAAATCGTAGTTTTAAGACAGGTTAGATAGGAAATGCAAGCTTACGCGATATACAACCTACTGCTGCACTTATATAAATAACCCGTAAGGTGTAAAAAATATACTATCTTGTATATATTATTACGCAGTTTTCGATGACATGAGAAAAGTGTCTTGTTATCGAACAAAATCTTTAAATAATCGGAGACTAAGTATACAGTTGCGAGTGCAAGTCAGCTCTCAGCTGTCTGCATTCTGCAGAGTACATATATATATCGGTATAACTACTCTTGAACTTAGGAGCGTACCGTACAAGTTTATCAATTGGGGCACCATACAACTTTTTTGTTTTTTTATATTAACTCACTAAAGTGCGAAGTGCTCGTCAAGTTTCTACTAATTAGAAGCCAATTAAGGACTCGTCGCGTAATAGTTTTTAGCATTGTGTTGCTGTTTTATTGGGGCTCAAATTAAACTTTTTTAAGATTTTGGCAAAGTACTGGTATAGCTTTATACTACTCTACGTTTTGCTTATCTGCACCCTTAATTATTACCATACAATTTACTAAAGTTGTGTTAAGTTGTTTTATAAGATAGTAAATATGTAAATTTTTAGTCGCTCTGATTGCATTAGTATTAATATTAATGTTTTTTTAGCGTTATTGCAAAGAGTAATTGTTAAAATGTTAGTTAAACTAACGTTTATTACCACACAAAATACATGTTTATGTTTATATGTATACGTAATATAATTAAGGTTTTTACACTGACAAAGTATCTTGTGGTGTGATAGTAATAAGTATCAATGACTTTCCGCTTTGCAACAATATTAGCGCGCCACCTCTTGGCAGCTAGAGCCATAGTTCTGCACTGCTTACTAACAAGAAGTTACCGATAATGGGTCAAAATTGAACAATCTTGTATCAAGTAGTCTTATTTGAAGATAAATTGTTAAAAAAATTATTTTTTGGGTAGATTTGAATTTGGTATATGTTGCTAAACACACTAGTTACCGCTATTAAAAAACTTACAAATCTCACTATATATCATTCCACTTTGTTTTATCTTTTTTACGAGCAAAATAGTGCTTTATCTGTTACTGATGGTGGGTTCAGTGTTAATCTTTTTTTTATGAAATACCAATTAATGACTGTAAAATATTCTTTGGAACTTCATTATTTTTCCGGAGTTTGTGTTTGCACTGTCAGTGTTTTATATCTTTACTAATGAAATCTATTGGGTACATTTTTTTGCAGAAAGGCTTACAAAATCAGTTGAATAAAAAATTGGTAGAACACAGTTTTTAGCTATAATGTTGTCTGTTAATTTTAATGTATTCTTATGGTTCTTTTAGGAAAAAAATCATCATTAAAATTTTTTCAGATTGTGTCTGTTACTTTGAAGAATGACGGGGATTTTTTTTGACGAGTTTCCATATTGTTGAAACTAATAAAAGATCATACGTTTTTTTATTAATATAAGATTCTAACGGAAATACTGCATCATTACCTTTAGCCCAGTTCTACTGTAAAATGGTTAGGTTTTGGCCTAATGAAATCCAGTAAGATATCTGAACAATCCCGGAATATCATGACAAACAATACGTAGGAGTTGCAGCAATCTAATTTTGTGTCAAAAATTTTCAGGAATGTTAAAACTGCAAAATTTTCTAACAATAAAGTTTTTTTTATATATTTCGACACTACCTTAATATTTAGAGCTCGTAGAAAAATGTTCTAAGCGTGTTTTTTGTCGTTTTATCAACTATAAGATAAACTTGATTGAAATTTTAAAAATTTTAATTTTTTAGTTTCAAAATACGATGAAACTGCAAAAAAACATACACTTTTTCGCTCTAGAAAAAAACAGATGTTTGTTTTTACTATAAATTTAAAAATAAGTAGTTCGGAGCACGTTTAAATTCCCCTTTAAATTTCATCAAGATCAGTTTTATAGTTTTTGTAAAATTTATTATGCAATTTACAATTTTGAAAACATGTAATATAATGTTACAGCTTTCAGCGTATCCCCACATAAGTTCCGATTTCCTAAAATAAGCTCTATAATCTACACAACACCTGTAATATAACATACTTGTGAAAATTCTCTGTAAAACGTGTAAATTAAAAAAAAATTCCGACGTTGTTTAAAAACGATTTTTTCATTTGTTTGAATAATTGTTTTTACAAAAGATATTTATTTTTAGTTCTTATCGTCGCAGCTGTAACAGTTAGTATCTCAATGCGCTACCTTAATTTAAAAGAAAAACGTTCTCGCCGTGATGCCTGCAGCCCCAAAGATAAACTGTAGCATCGCACTTTAGTCAACATTCTTTTATGGACAACTTTCTGCATAATGTTCTTATAGATAGTTTACTATGAAATTGATACACTGAATTTTGAAATGTTTCACAGTTCTTAGCTTACGTCGTGAATTGGAAATTCACCATTAGTTTTTTCTTACATGGAATATTATATGATATTATTGGTTTTCTGATTTTTAGAAAGCTTGCCAATTCCTTAAATTTTTAGGTTAGATTGTAGTTAGTAACATTAAATATCAGTTTTCTTAATTAAATAAGTACTTGAAGGGATATGAATAATGTTCTTATGGTCAACATTTTTCTGTAAAACAATCCGTAAGTTACAAAAGAAATTTAACCTTGTTCCTTGAGTACTCGAAAAACTTTCATTCATATTCCATTAAATATTATTTGTTGAAGATGATATCGTTAAATTTTACATAAGTGTACAAGAAAACTGTTAGTTCAATATTTTTGTTAATATGAGATCATTGCAGCTTGATATTTAGCATAAATACAACTTTTGAATTAACGTTTATAATTTTCGCATTTATTAGAAGTATTTCGGATGAGACGATAGGACTTTCATGTATTTAGAAGTAAGTTGGTGAGAGAGATCAGAAAATAACATTAATAAGAAGAAATCGGTACTCTGCATTGCAAAGAATAATGTCTGTAAAACTAGAGCTGCAGAAAGTGCTAAAATATGGAAATAATTAAAAAAAATAAAATGTACAATTTTACACTATTTATGCTAATTATTGTCAATTTAGCAAATGATTCGTTAGATAATTTGTTATAATGAACAGTAATAAGCATACGTATTAATGAAAGAAAAATTCGGAAGGCGTTGAACGTTGCTGCTCATTAAATTCGACGTATGACGATCGAGCTTGACTCGTCTCAAGTTAAGAGACAATGTTGCGTCATTTATTATTTCAAAGAAGACGGTAAGATATTCTTAAGATGTATATCAGAGGTATTGCAAATTTTGTAGACAAATTATAGGTATTTTAAAAAAGTCATAAGATGTAAATTATATTTTGTTGAGTCACATTAATCAAATTTATAAAAATTGATAAAAATATTATAGACGCTTGTCACTTAAATTTAAAAAAAAAACATACTACGTATCATGCCGTCAAATTCGTTTGCAAACTTAAAAAATTGGTATATCGGAAATGCAAATAGCACCGATATTTTAACAACTAGTTAAAGAAAGAAGAATAACCATATAAACTGTACCCTCGAAAGATGCGATAAAGAGCTCTTGATAAGTGCACTCATAAAAATTTAATGCAGCAGTTATACCTGACTAAACAGATATAATAGCGAATACTTATTTTAGCTGCTGATCCAAACGCTAGCACAAAAGCCATACGAGGTCAAGACATCTGATATCCTGTAAGAGTATAGTAGTAGTGTTAGCTTAGACTATTCAGCAACTAGTCTTGACAAGACTGAAACAGTCAATGAACCGGTTCAATACACTTGTTGCTCTAAAGGATAGTAAAACTGTTGTCCCGCTGATTTTATGTAGGCTGTATAATGATCTTTCCCCTCTTGAGTACAATTACCCTATACCACTCAACCCCCCTCTGAAGCCCCCTCGGGCCCCTGCTTATGTTTACTGTATTTTGTTTCTAACGAAGGAAAGGGATTTTTTAGTGATCTTGATGTGTAATAAGACGTAGCATATTGAGAGAATGTAGCATGTATTGAATGAATTTTTCATGTACTTTAATAACATTATAAAACTTTTAATGCGTAAAGGTTTTTTTGACTAAATTTTTTTGCTGCATCATTTGTGAAATACGACTTTCACTTCATGCAAAAGCAATAAAAGAAAAGGAAGCTAGGGGAACCATAGTAAATTTATCACAAGCGATTGAGATTTCTATCCGTAAGAATAGAGGAGTCAAGTTCAGAACAAGATTCTAACGTTCCACGTCATTTTCTCACCTATAGTCTAGCAACTGACCTTCTTCAATTGATTGACTTCAGTTTCCCAGAACAACTACGTTCCATAGAATATCGTCTCAACCAATCCATCGTAGAGTAACAACTTTAAGCTATTACACAACCTCTTGTGTTTTGACGACGCACTGGCTTCGTGCACAAATCTGACATCGAATCTTAACTTATTAAAATTAACCATGAGTAGCCCTGTCCGCGCTCCAAGCTCGCGGTTGTCTGTGCACTCAAGCGTCGAGCATCGTCCTCGCAATCCCAGCCTGTGCAGCGTTGTTCTAGTCCTGAGATAATACTAATAATAACCACTTGCTACTTTATTAGTAACAATACTAAAAAACATGTCCTTTTTACAATCCCCGTTTTCTTTGCATAATAATAATAATAATTTAGGGTCCTCTCTTTGACTTTGCATGTTAGAGATTATTCGTCTATCTGTGCAAACAACCTGATGGGATTTATAAATGAATGCAATAGTTTTAATAACTTTCAATGTAAATAATTAGGCTCTCTAAATGGCCGGTCAAAGGGGGTAACGGATCAAAATTTCTCGTTTTAGTAGAAAAAATCTTAAACGTTACTAAAGAAAATTTTGTAAATGCTTTGAGTATCAATCAAAATCGAAAAATTAAAAAAAAAAATTTTCTCTTAATATGTTAATTGACTTCATCAGGTTTAGTTCAAAAAAGCCTTTGAATACTCAACTGAGACTGGAAACTTTTTTGACAAAGAAAATGGATCTGGATTGTACGATTCTTTATCAGTATATGTCTGAAATGCAGTAAAAATTTTATTTTCCAGAGGAACCAGTCCATGAAACATTATGCAAACTCTTGAAATATGTTTTGGTAATCCACACATACTTTTACTGTAAATAACTTGAGAAATCAAAGATTTACCTCATATGAAACAATACAAAATTGATTTTTAAAAAGTAGCCACAGTCTATAAGAATACTATTAATGCAATTATATCTCTGAGTAATAAAAGTTATCTTTACGATAGTAAATTTTAAGAATCTACTGAGATAGTGAAGAGAAAAACAAACTCAATGTTTTGAAACCAAGGTGTCCCAGTACTCGCTCACTTAAGCAGACGAAACGTTTCAACAGTTGTCACTTTTTTTTAACAGGCCTTCGTTATATTTTGAATTGGGTACACACATCAATTTTAATTGAAAAAATTATTGTTTAGTGTCTGAATGATTACCTAATTTATCTATTTTTTAAGAACTTTTATTGGAAAAATCAGCCAAATGATGGACTATTAGGACATGATAGAGTACTGGGACATTGATTTTACGCACCCATCGCCACAAATGAAAATTCTGAGAATGTTAATAGTTAAAAAGTAGTCGAGTTTTTATATTAACAAGCAGAATTAAATGTTGTTTCAGAAAGATTTAAAGTAGAATCGAGTAATTTTTTGAATGAAAAAGCTGAGATCCACGCCAGAAAATATTTTCTGCCAAAGTTGTTATGAGTAAAAATTTCTTGGCTTATAGTTTATGTGTAAAATGTAGCTAAGAAGAAGAAGAAAGCTAGTAAGAAAACAACAAAGAAATTTTATCTTTATCTTTTTTTTTTTGAAACGAGAGGAAATTGTCTAGA
Source organism: Copidosoma floridanum (assembly GCF_000648655.2). Next base: position 542,551 of record NW_019379761.1, on the reverse strand, counting down.
TAAAGAAATCTACTTTAATTCCTTAAAAAAGAACATTTTCGATAAAAATGTAATAATAGAAAAGTCTGTTAGACATGCAAAGGACATCGTCACCTTATCGCCTTAAATTCGCATCACCCGCAAGGTTTTCTTTTGTGGAGATCCAATTTCGTTGAATACAGAATGTATTATTTTTTATATTTTGTACTTGGTTGGCAACAAAAACTTTGGATTCGTGTGATATCTTTTGAATCCAAATTAAACTATCTGTGAATTTGTTGAAAAATCACGTTCTTTAATGCGAAAGTTATGTTCCAAACTAATTATTTTACGTTCTGAGTAGCTTATACTATAGCTTGTAACTCAAGAGATGGAATACCTATGATTTTTGAAGGTACGACACGACTTCATGTTATTATTGTTGATAGATAAAACTTTTTGTTAGGTGAGATAAATCGCTTGTATGTGACTTCCGTAAAATTTTTAAAACTAGTATACGCCTACAACAAAGTTAAACAAAATAGTCTCGAGATTGAACTAGATAAGAACAAGTCGTTAAATTTTACGACTGTGAGTGCCAAATTAATGCAAAAAGGTTAAATTATTTTACTTAGTTATTGCATATAAAATCGACATGCATTAAATTAACTTTATACATTTTTTGTAATAAAGAACATGGCTCATATGAATTATTAACATTTGCATATCCACCCATAAATTATAATTGTTATGACGAATATTTTTCATAGATTTAATATCATAGAGAAATAGTTCGTTATTCAGACAGCGTTGCAAATATCGCAGATTAAAGTGCTGGCTGTTGTCACTCTCTCAGTAAATACGATTTGGTAAAAAATCATTCCCACGTACAGCACTTTTTTGTAAAAAATGAAAACGCAAGTCTTACCTTCTACAGAGAAAGAGAGAGAGAGAGAGAGAGAGAGAGAGAGAGAGAGAGAGAGAGAGAAAGAGGAGAATAAGAGCTTCGAAAAAGTTTCAAATTTACATCGGTTTTATTGGCGAGCTAACGTTTAATATATACAGAGGTTCAAAAATTTTGATTATTTAAAAAAATGCTATGGTAGTCCATTTTATAAGTTATTTAACTTTCAAGAAGATGAAACAAAACCACACATATTTAGTAATGGTAGTTGTAAAGGTTTTGCAATGGTCACATATAAGCAATTTGTCCTGCCTAATGGAGAGTTTTATCTTTTAATAATAATGACATAAAGTGATGTCATACATTCAAATATTGTGGCTATTCCATCTTTTGGTTAAAAGCTGCAGTATAAGCTACACAGAAGGTAAAAAAAATTAGTTTGGAACATAATTTCCGCATTAAAGAGTGCAATTTTTCATCAAATTTACAGATACTTCAAATTGGATTCAAAAGAGATCACACGAATCTCAAGTTTTTGTTGCCAACCAATTGCAAAATATGAAAAATAGTACATTCTGTATCAAATGGAATTAGATCTCCACGAAAAAAAATGGATTATGCGAATGTAAGGCGATAACGTGACGATTTCCATGACGTTTTTATTATTAAATTTTTTGGGAACATGTTCCTTTTTAAGGAATTAAAGTATGATTTTTTGTCTACGACAATTTCCTCTCATTTAAAAAAAGGACATAAAGATGAAATTTCTTTGCCGTTTTTTTAGCTACATTTTAAACATAAACTATAAGCCAAGAAATTTTTACTCGTAACAACTATGGTAGAAAATATTTTCTGGCGTGAATCTCGGTTTTTTCATTCAAAAAATTACTCGATTCTACTTTAAATCTTTCTGAAACAAGATTTAATTTAGCTTCTTAATATAAAAACTCAACTACTTTTTAACTATTAAAATTCTCAGAATTTTCATTTGTGGCGATGGGTGCGTAAATTTAGTGTCCCAGTACTCTGTCATATCCTAACAGTCTATCATTTGGATGATTTTTCCAATAAAAATTTTTAAAAAATAGATAAATCATGTAATAATTCAGACACTAAACAATTACTTTTTCAATTCAAATTGATGTGTGTAACGAAAGCCTATAAAAAAAGGTGGTGGACTAGTGGGATATTTCATCTGCTAAAGTAAGCGAATACTGGGGCCAACATCATAATTTTTAGTCTTTATTATACATGAGTTGTTAACTGAAACGGAATGTAATGTAGAAATTAGTAACTGAATAATTTGTTATTCAAAGTACTTTTTTCGTTAAAGATTTGTGATGAGCACTTTAAAACTATGTGCTTTTAGAGTGTGCTCCCAAAAATGATTATATTAGCAGTTCTGGCCACTAATTGGCCCAATATCTTTATCTGATTTGGAGAGAAAATAACAAAAGTGTTGAAGTATCGCAGAGCTCTTTTGGTACTAGTTTTATTAATAAAGGCATTGCAGATTATAGAAGTGGTATGGGTGCATCGAAGCTCGAAAAGATATGTAGTTATACGTTTCTCAAATCAACAAGGTATAACATTATTTTACATTAAGTTAAATCTAAAGAAGCAGAATATTTACAAGCGTTTATAATAAATTCAGAATAAAAACATAACAAATTGTTTGATTACTGTTTACAATGATGCTTTTTGTAATTGACAAGTTATGTATAATATAAACTTGTTGTAGTATCACAATATACATTACTTTCCATTTCATGATTTTTTAAGTCTTCATTATAAATGACTTGTTAACTAAAACGACAAGTATTTGGGTAAATAGTAACCAAACAACTAGTAAGTATCTGTATTTTTATTGTAGATTCTTGGTTACTATTTTTACGTATTCTGCTACTCAAATTTTTCTTTTGAAGGTATCTTTCTATCAGTTCCAGGTGCTCCAGTATCATCCATTATTGCTGCCTTGTATATGCGAATATGTCAGGATATCTCGATTTAAAGCTTCAACGCCTGCTGAATACGGTTGTCCACTACATATTTCACCTGCGGCGTTACGCTGAATTGGCACCCTACTATAAAAGGTTGGGTTGGCTTGCATTGCCACTGCGACGTCAATTCTTTCTTGGGTTGGTGATGTACCGCACGCTAACGACCGGTCGCCTAGATTATCTGAGGGAATTCTTTTCTGACACTGTAGATTTGCGTAGGTCAGAGAGACATGGGGCATCCTTGCTACTTAGATCGATGGCTTGTACGTTCGTGTATCAGCGTTCTTTTACCGTTTCGGCGTTAGTCTTTTGGGACGGACTACCGTTTGAATTCAAGATGCAGAAACCGCTTGCCTCCTTTAAAGAGGCCTTGTACACCTATTTGATTAAACACACATAGCCCGGCCTTGCAAACCACTTAGTGCCTTTCGAAACGCAGCTTATGTTACTAGGTTGTACTTGTTTTGTCTTTTGCTCATTGTAATCATAGGACTGAATTGTAACTTACAGTATTGCTATGTTATACGCTTCATTTTTAGGTACTATAAATCTTGTAAATCACTGAATTTTGACAAAGCTGCATGGATAACCGAATACTGTAGCAAAAGTAAACATCGTTATAAGAACATTGAAATAATAGTAAAGCCACACGAGATATTTTAAAACGCGTTAATACAATAAGGGCCTTGATGTCTTCTAAAGTACTCTTATTAGTTACGTAGTATCAGAACAGGTTTGGCATAATTAAAAACTTAGGTTGTTGTCGTCACTGCAACTTGCTTTGTAGATATTCATTATAGCTCATGATAGCTCTACAAGTCATTTACAGTATATACTTGAAAAATCATCACTCATGAACATCATTCGATACTACTAATTTAAAAAGGCCCTTTATCAGATGATATCATGTGAAGTAGACAATGTTATACGTCGAACCTTTACATTATCTTACTTTACAACAGTTACAGTAGATAAACTTGTGCGCCTGCATGGGAAAAGTTTAGCTGCTGACAATATCTTGCAACGTACCAACTCCGTTTCTTGACAAACAAATAGTTTATAACAAGTTTACATTATGAATAACTTGTCAATTTAAAAAGTATGACTGTACACAGTTACTAAACAATTTGTTATGTTTATATTGTAGATTTGTTATAAACGTTTTTAAATATTCTGCTTTTTTAGATTCAATTTAATATAAAATGATTGTATACCTTGTTGATTTCAGAAAGGTATTACTATGTCTTTTTGAGCTTCGATATATCCATACCACTTCTGCAATGCTTTTATTAATACAACTAGTACCGAAACAGTTGTGCTACAATTCAATACTTTCGTTGTTTTCTCTAGAAAACACATAAAGATATTGGGCCAATTAGTAACCGGTACTGCTTACGTGACTATTTTTGGGAGCACACTCTAAAAAGTAATATGTTTCAAAGCGCATATCACAAATCTTTAATGAAAAAAGTACTTTAAATAACAAATTATTTAGTTACGAATTTTTACAGTACATTCTGTTTCAGTTGACAAGTCATGTATAATAAAGACTTACATAATTATGTTTAAAAATTTTAAATTATGATCATAATGTTTGAGCATATTACACTGACACAGATTACCTTCTTAAACTATTAGCTTTAGGCAAGCTGTATTAACCATAGAATTGGAAATGATATCTTGGCTAAGTTACGCACTAGTTACACTAATGACCTTGACTTCTGACACTGTATAGTGCTGTTGTCTTCTATTGTAAGATGTCTACAGCTAATGTTTCATGTCCGCATAAAATGAAAAAAAATAAATAAAAAGATAGTATATCGTTTACTGTACATGTCTTGATGTATAGATGAAAGTTGAATGCTTTTACTCTGGGCATATTATTTGTTTTGCGTGTGACGTTCACTTATAGTGATGAACCAGCAGCAAAAACCCCTACGATGAACTGCTCACAAACAATACAGTAGTACCAACCATTTATAGGCGATTTTTACAGGAAAATTGAAAAGGCGCTTATTTCAGCCTTTTTGATACAGATCATTATATTTAATGTCAACCATGTGTCCGTCACAAGTACTGGGTAGACATTAGACAAGCACTTAGCGGGTACATGGTGAAAATAAAGTGGGTACTTTAAGGACACTTAAATTGAGTTATATTAGAGTGAGTTAAATTAATTAAGTATTAACAATGAGCTTACCGGCACATACTTAGCACTTGTTTTTAGCACCTCGCAAGAAATACTGTCCATTACTGGATAATGGCAGTGTTAACATATGATATTCACATTAAATTTATGTTTTTGTTTCCAGAATAAATAAACGATATTTGTGATAAGTTCATGAGCCCAGACTATAGCTAGTGATTCAAGCTCGGTTGTAAAATAATTTTTTTCAAAAACAAAAATTTGTATCCACACGACTAGACAGAGAAATGGTTAGCACCACTCGAGTAGGATCACAGTTTTAAGTACAATTATGTTAAATCTCATCAAACGTCGCTTATTCGGATGCCTGGGAAGAGAGGGTATAAAAAGGAATGTGGCTAAATACGCCGTTTTTTAGAACCGCATGGGTGGTAGTGACTGAAACGAATATTTACACGTATACATCACTGCTTGACTTGAAATTTTTTAAGTTGGTCCCAAAAATGGTGGAGCTAATCAATGCCTTTTGGACATTTTAGTCACACTCCCCTTTATACCCTCCCTGTCTGGAGTCTCGGTATCTTTCGCCCTATAAGCGTGTTCAAGCTGGAGAGGAAATCGACTACTGGGGTAAACACGGAGGTATTGTTCTCCCAGTAGAAACTGTAATAAATATATTTATTCTTATGCTGACTTGACTCGCTCTGGTTAATTGTGTTAACCTCGGCCCTTGGATCGTTGACACAACTGCTCAGCATCTCGGATCTTCGTGATTGGCTATCTATGTACCGCAATTTAAGTCGTGAGCTCTCTTAGCTTCGTATTTTGGTATTTTCAAGTAATCGAGTTCAGGTCCAAGAGGTAGACGTAAAGCTTTGGGACCATCCAAGCTTTTTATACCTTCGTTGTTTTATTTTGATGAAAGGTTTTCGACTTTTTGGGTGAACGTACTATACCGTCAGTTCAGCATAATTTATACAAATAACCTGCTTGGCTTTTAAAGTTAAATTAAAATTGGTACAATAAATGATCAATTAATATTTACTCAAATAGAAAAGGACTAATAAAATAAAATTCATATTAATATTCTAAAATGTGCCACACCTTTATATGAAACAAAATTCATATTAGTATTCTAAAATGTGTTACATGTAATATGAAATCTTGATACAACTTTTTCCTTTACAAATATCTGTACAATCTATACAACTACTTTTATCTCATTTGTTTTTGCAGTAAATTCGTGTCAAAAGTAATTAACGAAAATAAAATATCAAAATCTTGTTTCAGATTTTCTAAATTTTTTAAAAATACGTAATGGATTATGAAAATTGAACAGTACTTCATAGTTAATTAATAACTTTAATTTCATTTTCAAATGCATACAGTTAGTAGTATAAAGGTCATTAGATTGTGAAATTCTATTATTTATGACTATTACATTCTCAGTAACTTTCTATTTTAAGTGACTTTGTCAAATTCTTGCTTAACACTTGTCGAGACACTCTGTAGTTATAATTTTCGATTTCAGGATATTTTTGACAAAGGTATATGTAAGCACTGGTTAGTCTACTAATATTTTCAATAGATAAATTGTAAGCTTGGGTTTTTATATCTACATCAGCCAATGTGTACATTAAAGTGGAAAGCTCATCTTGTAAATCTGGTGGAAACATGGTCCTGTAAAAAAATAATTAATATATTATAAATGTAGTATTTCAAAGCAATTGTTAAAAATAACTCTTAATAAAATCACTTTGATGTTTAAAATTAAGAATGTCTAATACTTATAGGTTTTTCTGATAGCTATTATTAAAACTTTAAATGTATATTTGTTATTCTATAAGGTCGTTCCATTCAAAATTTCAGTTTCTCTGTACCGTTTTCCATACATTTAGATGAAAAAAAAAAAAAAAAAAAAAATATATTTAACATTTAACCAAATAAAAGAATCAAAAAATTGCATTCATGAGGGAATGGTCTATAAAAATCTCCCAATTATTTTTGTCAACTGGAACACTATGAGATAAACGGTATATTGAATTTTTAAACGGATCCACAAGTTGACTATTTAATATAATATGAAAGATGAGATCAGAAATGCAGAAACTCATATGAGTAGGTCTATCCATACCAACAAAACAATTAACATTATTGCTGCATTTTTGCGCTTCCCTCACCTCTCAGAACTTTCTCCTTTACTGAAATGAACGTCCTTAAATAAGCTAATTTAGTCATGAATACCAGTATTACATAAATTATATTTTAAATAGACTCATCATACACTTAGATTTTTTAATTTTTTATCAGAAGAACTTGAGACGAAGTAACCAAAAATATTTTGGGGGCAGCTGTAGGCGGCTCTGACTAGATTTGAAAGACTACGGCTTAGCTTAGAAGTACTCGAGGATATTTGTAAGATACTTGCTTGATAACCAGGAACCACAATTATCATGGGATACTGTGGGGGAGGGGGGTTCAGAAGACTACGGTTTTTCTTAAAAGTACTCATAAAGGATGGTTAAGAAGCAAGCAAATGCTTAACAAAATATAAAATTTAATAACAGAATAATCACTAAACCAAATTATTTAAGTTATTGGGAAGAGCTGTAGAGGAGAAAGAGGGGTTGAAAAGCTGAACCGTTTGAAATGATGGAAAAATCTAACAAATTTCGTCTTAATTCATCTTATAAAAAATTTTTTTTTAAAAAAAGCAGATTTTACCATCAGAAAAGAGCAGGGAATAATTTATTGATTAATTTATATTTATATTTTTTCTAACTATTTTTCATTCCTTACAATCGAGTTGAATAGAGCACATTTTACTTCACCAGAAAACAGTAGGTACTTAGGTATTCAAGTATAGAATTATGCTTCTTTAGTGGACAATACATGAGTGTAGACATATTTTTTCATAATATTTTAAATAACCTTAGCCTTGTATGATGTATTAAAAGTTATGTCATCATCCTTGGACTCAACATATTTAGTAATATGGTGAAATTTTGAAAAGAATTTGAATATTAAATGAACAATTACAAGATTGCGCAAAAAAGAGAAAAAAACAGAGTCCAGCCATGGCACGACGCAGGCGACTCATATTTTTTTTTTTTTTTTTTTTTTTTTTTTTTATAACATATGATGTAATTGCAACTCGAAAAATGCACGCACACACACACAGATGGATGTACACTAGCGTCACATTCACATTCCGTGCACACAGCGAGACTCCGAGAAAATAGTTCGAGGCCGCGTGTTACACTGTAAGCACGTCTCCCACAAACTCTAATAAACCATACTTATAAATATATAACACGAGGCTAGTTATTCACCTTGCGGCCCTTTCCCACTTCCCAGACTTCTGTCGTCACATACAACAGTATCAATATATATTTACGTACATACATACATAAATACATATATACATATAAAAGTAATTCATGGAAGGTGACTTATGCCGACTCAACGTGCTTTTAATATACAATCTAATAACATTGAAAAGATTTGCAGATTATCCACATTAGTTAGATTTTGTGCTTATAAAAAACTATGATTAGTTAATTAATGTCATATATTAATATTTCCAACAATATCTACATAAATTAAGTTTGGTCAACGCACACGCACGCATACGCCCTCTTCTATCCCTTTTCCCTAACAGTTTGATAATCCAATAACCAGATAATCCAATAAGTTTCCCTGATAATTTTTAAAAAACTCCCCTTAGCAACCCTTCAGTCGCATTTCTAAATAAAGGAAAATTATATCGGTTATTATCTCATTTTCAGTTAAAGTATTTTTTGCACCCCCTTACTCTCATTTGGATGTTATGTACACGCATGACCATGGAAAATTATTTCTGCATTATTTTAATTATATACTAAATGTAATATAATTTTTCCCATGATTTCCACTGATTTTATGAAAGTACATCGAAAACATCTAAAATTCAGGTTATATTTTTACAAATTCGACGTCTCTCTTTTTGTGCGCCAAGATAATTTTATCTCCTCTAGAAAACCTGTAAAACTCGTTATTTTTTCTCTATCTTTCTGCCTTTTAACAATACGTCGTATTTTTTAGTATTGAAAGGTTATGTCATATTATAAAAAGACGCTTAATTAATACTGACTGTCTGCATCGATCTGCCGTGCATGCAAAATATTTTTTGTAATATACTTCATTAAAATAATAGTATTAAATAGTGTATACGGCATCAACATTAACTACTATTTTGCATACACACGTGCACGCTTCTTACTTCTTACTTCTGTGGTGCATTACATGTTTTATCCACATAATTTATTAGCACATTTCCACACTATCTTTGAGGTAGTGCTATGGCGCGCTGGTTTTTTTTTAAATTTTTCATAAGTTTATTAATTGCATTTTTTAAATGTAGAAGTACATAACATTATATTTTTTCAGATTTTCTAAATTTTTTAAAAATACGTAATGGATTATGAAAATTGAACAGTACTTCATAGTTAATTAATAACTTTAATTTCATTTTCAAATGCATACAGTTAGTAGTATAAAGGTCATTAGATTGTGAAATTCTATTATTTATGACTATTACATTCTCAGTAACTTTCTATTTTAAGTGACTTTGTCAAATTCTTGCTTAACACTTGTCGAGACACTCTGTAGTTATAATTTTCGATTTCAGGATATTTTTGACAAAGGTATATGTAAGCACTGGTTAGTCTACTAATATTTTCAATAGATAAATTGTAAGCTTGGGTTTTTATATCTACATCAGCCAATGTGTACATTAAAGTGGAAAGCTCATCTTGTAAATCTGGTGGAAACATGGTCCTGTAAAAAAATAATTAATATATTATAAATGTAGTATTTCAAAGCAATTGTTAAAAATAACTCTTNCATTTATTTATTATATTGAATAAACTGTGCAATAATATTACATACAAATTTATGCTTTTGCAAATATATAAGAATTAAATTATTGTTACCTACAGTAGATTAGTAAACGTCAAAAACTTTTTCCAAACAATATTGTCTATCTCTAAATTATTCTCCCGTTCTATTTGAATATAAATTTCGTTTTCTTTCTGCATTTTGACAACACAAAGTATAATAGATCATTTGAAATCAGTGGTTTTTTCAAATATAACAGTTGTTTCAATTTTAAAATTAAGCTCATACAGAGGTAAGATTTTACAAAAATTATTCAGAAATTCAATTGAAAAATTTATATAAATATTACTATCAAATTTATCAACATCTTTCCAAGTAGCATAATCTATGCTGTAAAATGTTTTCGTTTCTCCTTTTACATGGTTAAGAATTTTATTATTCAAAAAGTAAGTATATTTCTTATGACAAGTAAGAAAAACAGTATTGATTAAAAAATAAATACCTTTTTTGAAAATATTAAAACAAACAACAGTGGTTTTCCATTTATTTAGCATTTGCAACGATTAAATTTTCCATTCTCCAGTAACTAAAATGAATTTCGTAAATGTTTTGTGAATTAAGCGAATAATAATATCAAGTTTTAGAATACGAGATAATGACTAAAAATATGATGATTTAATACTTTATTGTATAAGTATGATTTCATTACTATTTTCCAATCTGTCTATAATATCCTCCTATCAGAACGTTTGGTCCCAAGCTCTGCCGCCTGCAGCGCTGCTGCAGAAGAGCCATCATGGCGTCTAAAATATGAATAGGTATTATTTTTACTGTTTTTAAACTTAATAATGACTGTCACTTTACGTCATTGTTTACATATACATTGTACATAAGTCAAGGCTGCTCAGCAATTAGCAATGAAGCTGAAACTAGCAGACAAATTCCAGCAGCGATACCGTAAAATAACAAATTCTACTTCGGGTACCCTTAAAACTAAAACAGGTAACTCATTATTTTACTAAATTAGAAAGGTACCTGGTCTAGTTTTAAAGGTACCCTTAGTAAAATTTGTTATTTTACGATATCGCTGCCGGAATTCGTCTGCTAGTTTCAGCTTCATCAATTAGCATACAGTCATAAGGTATATGACTGTATCTGTACATTCTGTACACATATATTTTCAATACAAGAATGGTAGGTATGCATTTTAAGATCTATGTATACTGTAACTTCAGCAGCTAAATGTTCGAGATTTTTAAATTGCCTAACACGCCAACTCTTTTGCACCGTCCTCGATCTCTACTACTCCTATATATCCACACAAACAGCACTAAAAGGGAAAAGCATTTGACGTTTCTTATCGCTTTCGAGAAGGAACTGTTTCAAAGAAGTCACACTCGCATGTAGTGCACCTTTATTGCTCTAGATAAAAATTTCCGTGAAAACCCGGACGCTGCAAACACGCCTACTTACGGAAAAATCCCAAGATATAACAGCTCATCAGCTATTGGTGCCCTCCTTACTCTTGTACTGGAACAAACAACCCCATGCCACTACCACCGTGTACAACTAAACAGCCTCTCCTTCCTCTTTCCCTCCCACTCTCAATGATATGAACAGTACGTTGAAAACACGTTTATTCAGAAACATAAATAAACAACATAAGAATGATTACTGATAACACTTAAACTTGGGTTGATGAACAAGGCTCACAACATTAGTATCATCAATACTAATGTTGTTACTACATTTATGAATATTATTATCATTATTATTATTATCATTATTATTATTTTTATTATTATATTTAAAAATAAAGCATCCAATAACAGCGAGAAAAGTAGATCAAATAAAAAGTAAGTCAAGGGCTATGCTGCCCATATATCTATTAATGTCTAGGTAACGACGTTTCCACTACTTGATAGGTAGTTCTTTTCAAGTCACTACAATAAAATAAAATAATTTAAAATAAAACAAAGTTTTTGAAGTCATGGCAACTAATATACACATATATAATGGACCAAGTTATGTAATTAAAAACATATGTGTGTGTGTGCGTGTGCGTGCGTGCGTGTATGTCTCTAAAATGACCGTTTGTTTAACGCATGAATGAGCGATGAGTTTGCTTTAATTTTTATAGGTATACGTCTGCTGACAAAACGACAAGTGTACCACATATGTGCCCAGAAACAAAAATGAAGCAAAGGAGTATACGGTGCAGTGATTTCTATTGTAGCACGTGCAGCTATATATCCTAATTGCTACGCCACCCTAATGTAGGGCACGATTTAAAATTTTTACTCTGCGCATTTATGTAAGTGTCTGACAATACATGCTCTGACGCTGTAATATCAACTATACTACATGCATCAATACAGTACTCATATGCTTGCTCATGTAAGGAGTTTGGTTCTGTTTATTTACTCTGCCTGGTTCTTACATGAATTTATTATGTGTTAATACGCAAGGGGCGCGGATTTCGTGTATTATGTATGGAAGTAAACATACTTAATAGTCCGTTATAGCCAAAAGTGTGTACTTGAATACCGAGCAGAAAACGAATGCTGCGCACTGCAGCTATATTCACTGTTACGTGCAGTCTGTCGCATACAACTCCAATCCTACAGCTAGAGTCTCTCTGACTTGATTTAATAGTGAGAGTTTTACTCTCACACTGTGTACTGACACACGCCTATGTCTATAGGCATCTACAAGTAATCCGCCAACACTGGTTTTCCTGAAGTATTGGTGTCTGTACTTTCTTTTTTCATTTACTACGGTTATACATCCCTAAAAATTTTTTTGCTGCGACCGAATACGGCTAATACGGTAGATAAGATTGGTACACCCATGTAAGTGTCCTGTAAGCGCAACACGCAATTAATGTGGCTATGAATTATGAATTAGGCAAGGGCAAATTATAATAAATTTCGAATTTTTAGTAAATTTCCAGACTTAAAGATTTTTTAATTTTGAGAGTTCCCTTTTACGCAAAGATGATCAAATTGACGAATTGTTTGTTGATTTATGCTTTCAAATTATTGATTTAATTTTCCAATAGTTCAGTATTTAATTTGTGCAAATGATAGCAATTTTGTACATAATCATTAATTAATTTCAATCTTTTTTCTAGGATATTTTTCTCTCTTTTAAGCTTCTACACAATCATCTTCTTTCCTTTTCTCTTATTTTTCTTATTACTCGCAAAATTTTGAGTCAAAAATTTCATTCTATATCGTTTTATGAAAATAAATTAATTATTCGTGTGTATATAAGTGAAATAATCAGATTATATTAAACTCTTACTCCATCTTTAACAATTTTTTTTCTACAACTAACAATATTAAGTGCGAATATGTTTGTGTATATTTATTTGTTATTTTGGTACATAACTCTAAATAGCAGATCGAGGGTAAAGAGTGTCCGCTATTTCAGCAGGACTAATACTGATGAACCGCTCTGATTAGCAGATTCAGGATAGGAATAGAAAGACCACTCTGGTTAGCAGATCTTGGGTATAGAATGTGCGCTACTCAAGCAGGTCTAAAGGGATGAACGGCTTTGGTTAGCAGGTTCAGGAGTGGAATAGTGTATTCGTTCTGTCTCATAAGTGTGTATCTCTGTGTGTAGTATAACAGATCACTAGTTTTTATTTTTTTACTATTATTTAATACAATATCATCTAGTTTTTCTTTTTTTTCATTTTATACAACAATAAACTTTTTTTGTTTATGTCACCGTTAGTTTATTAATGTATTATTATTTATTTTGTTATTTTTTTTTAATTATAACGAAATACTGCATATAATATGCCCTCAGCAAAGGCACAGCATATACACGTCCGTGCACATTGCACTATATGAAGTATTACACGGCATTTATGAACATGCTTCTTTAATGGTGTTGGTTGTTTCTTGAAAAATAGCTCTAAGATAACGTATAATAAACAAACAAATAATTTGAGACTTAACCACTCTCTGCTACCAATTTTCGTTAAATAATCAATCTTAATCATTTAACATTATCATCCGATGAAAACTAGATGTTTGTGGATTTGGTTCTCACGCTCCCTGACGGGCTGCGAGACTAGCAGACTGTCTAACTATTTGTTTTTTTGTATATTGGGGGAAAAAAAAACAGAGAGTGGTAGGCTTTGTAAAATATAAGTGTCCACGTACCTTTTGTTTCTGCAGGTTTAATTCTATATGACTCTTTAGTTTTTCTTCTTTTGATATTATTAATTTTATTTGATTTTAAGTAATGAAATACTCTGCACAATCTGATAAACTTTTTTTTTAAATTAGTTTTACAATGAGTTACAATGAATTTATCAAACGATTGTAACAACTTATCTTGCAATATTGAAATAATAATTAAGAACCATATTCGATGGGCGGTGGAAAGCTACTGACTAAAATGCCGCGCAAAGAAATGCACCTTGCGTGAAGCTTTCGTTTAAACTTCTTTGTCTTACATGCTATTAGGCTGGTACTTGCTGACTTCACGTGTTTAGATTTAGCGGCTCGCTTTGGTTGTCACTTAATACTTTCGAAAGCCATGAAGTAAGCAGTCAGTTTTGTTAGGTGACGACTTTTTCAAGCATAACTCTTTTAAGTCTCTTAAAATTTTATCATTGAGGGAATAAGTATAATATTAAAGAGAATTAAATAAAAATGTATTTATTTACGCAAATCGTCCACTTAACACAACTGATTACTGTGCTCGCATAAGGTCCACGTATCTGCCTCTTTAGGGGTGTAGGAAATAGATAAAAATAAATATATATACACGTATAGATCTTTCTACATAATATAATGTTTCTTCACTGTCCTCCTCCGCAAAATAAGGAAAAATTCGATCTCTTCCTCTGTTATTTCAATCTTATGTAATCATACCTAGAGTCCACCAATCCCTGCTAAATTACTGTATAATTTATAGCCCCACAGCCCCCCCTCCCTTCCCGCAAAATGAGAAAACTTTCATCGATTTCTTAATTTTTTTGAACCTTATTTGTCTTTTCTTTTTTTTTTTATCACTCTCTAGCGCTACGCTAGATGCTGACAGAGTCCTTCGAGCAACCTTTGTCACCTCCTTCACTATATTCGGACCTCTACCGTCTTTATTTTTATCTTCTAGCTTAAAAATTTTATTAATAAGCGTGAGAGCACGATTTTCTTGATTGTAAACAAAATATTTAGTGAAATAATTTTTACACTTGTTTAATACTTTATTCTCTTGCATATTTTCTGATGTTAAAAAGCAACAAATTGCTTCGATTGATGAGGAAGCATAAAGAGTAGCAGTAAATCATGTTTGACTTAACCCAAAGCAATTGCAGTCCCTTCAAATATTTTGAATTTAATCTTTTTTGCGGTTTGTTCGTATTTGATAATAATTTTAGATACATTTTTCATAATGTTTTGGTAATACTGTATTAAATCTACATTGAAAAAATTTGGTCAGTCAGAGCTATCAAACTTTTAACGCTCGCTGTTACTCTAGCACATGGCTTACTTGTGGCGCTACGTATGGTGCATAGTACATTATATTAGAGAATACATATCATACAGTCAGTTGTAGTTAAATTACTGTGGTCCCGAATCTCGACCACAAGTCGTTGGCACATCTCTCCACTATAACGTAGTTCGACAGCAGTGACGCAGTAAGCTGATCTACGTGCTATTATTTTATATAAAATCAAGCCATAACGAAAGGATGAAGCGTATTTAATGCAAATGGATTCATTTACATTTTTTAGCCTTAATTTTAAAGATTATTCTAAATACGTTTATCTAGGAAAAAAATTTCAATTAGTTATATTTGATTACAGTTTTTTATTTTGATTCAACACTAAATAACATATAGCATTATAAGCTTAGTCCATTATAATCACAATTATGCCACCTTGACAATATTCAATATTTTTGAAATCTTCGCTGTTTCTTTTTCTAAAATACTGAGAAACATAGTTGAATTACGATATTCATTTTTTACATTACTTTTAAAGCGAATACATCAAAATTATTTAAAGCCTTTTACGAAGATGCGTAATAATTTCAAAAGTTTAAAGTGACCAAATATTTATGAAGAGTAAGCAAATTTTTTTTTCATATGTATGTATATATATATATATNAAATCGCTCTCAATACTTTCACAATCAGAGAACAAAATTTTACTAAAAAGACTTGAAAATTAGTCGAACTTAAAATACAAACTAATGGTGTTTTGCCGCCAATACTAATTTTTCTCTTCAATGTAATTTGCTTCCTAAATTTAAGTATTTTTTTGCATAATAAAGAAACAAGCAACTTTTCTCTCTTGCAATTTTTACCAGCAGGCTTAAAAAAAAAGTTTCGATTAAAACTCACTATTGACGTGAAATTTTTTACTTCGAACAAAATATACAAATTCATATTTATGATGTCACTTATATCTTAGGCCTTTGTCAGACAAACCACATAAAATCAAAGTTTTTGACTCACTATTTTTAGTAAAGGATATATATTCTTCCTTTTTGTATGATATACTGTAAAAAATACAATGTTAGTTCAAGCAATAGCTTAATAAACATAACTAAAATTTTTATTACATGAATTTTGATTCATCAAAACTAATTTTACTTCAAGACAACTACATGTACTATAAGTGAATCTGTTCACCTGCCATAGAAGTGTTGATTTAACTTAGTAAGCTCAGAGCATGAAAATAAGAATTTTACTTATACAAAAAAGAAACTCTTACACATGAGGCTAAATTGTTTTTTCAAGTATTCATTGAGATTTCTTACCACATTAATACACTTGTTTTGAGACAGAATATTAGCTTTTTAAACTTGACATGATACACAGCGAAAAATAGTACAAGTACTATTTACTTTTACATTAGAGTTTACAAAAATAAATACACCAGATAAACTGACACATAGAAGTTTTCCAGGGAGATGTTTTATCCAGAAACTGTTGTACATGGCACTAATAATTTTTGTTATGTGAATGGATGTGTACATACCACGTGTATATATTACAGGTGTAATATACAATTCGTGGAGGTATAAGTAGGTGGCGGTGTATACCGTCCACTGTAAGAGTTGATACACTGCGCATCTACTTGAGGCTGATGTGACTGACCTCTCGTGGGAGAGATTCTGGATTACGGTGGTTTCAATTCGTACACATTAACTGTGGCTCTTGCAGCTAGCCATAATTGGTGTTCAGTGCAATCCACACATTTATAGCACGTATTCGCTTCCATTTCTGGTTGCTTTTACTGACCAAATTTTTTCCAGCGTATACCTATTGCAGTATTTTCATTTACTTTTTTCTTTTCAAACTTGTTAATTAGAATATTGTTTGTTGAGGTATTAATGTACCAAGTGATTTGCTAGAATTATCGATTTATTTTTATTTTCTTATTGAGTTTGCAACTTTTTTTTCTTAGAAAGTTCATTTTTTATTATTTTCGAAGCGCTAAGCAATGTTTACAATTTTGTGACACCCACCACAGGTTATTTAATGAATTATAAATCTTAAGTATTTAAAAAAATCCAAATTCTCTTACAGTAATTATTAAATTCTTGTGCAAGTAAGACGAAATTACCTCTACATTCACATAACAACTTCAGTTTAACAAATGTATGTTAGCCTTTTATCACATACTACGCTTATTATTTGATATTCTATTAGTCTTATAATAGTAAGAAAAAAGGTAGACCTGCTTCTACCAGAGCTTTACAGTACAACTTTAAATTACAGCTTATAAGAAGTTGGAGCGTGCAGAAGAGTAAAGCCGAAATAATATGTATATTTTCCTACATTTTGTTTATATTTCATTTATTTTATACATCGTCCCTTTCATCATAATATTTAACTCAACTGTAAACTCCTTCAAAAAATAAAAATAAATAAACAATGTACGCTTCAACAAAGACTTCAATTTACTTGAATTACACCAATTCTCTTTTATTTCTTAGTGTCTGTACTTTATTATAATTTCTAAACCTTAGTTCACTTGCATAATAACTAACATTATCATAAAAGAGCGGCGTTGGCTCAGCGGTAAGCATGCTTATTGCTGATACAACGCTGTTCTAGGGGTCGTAGATTCGATTCCCGGTGAATGCAGATTTTTTCAAAAATTATTTTTACCGGGAAAAGTTCCTATGTAACCCCATTTGTTTCGAGGTAGGTTTTCCGTGGAATTTTTTTTCAGAGTAGTTCCAGGGTTGTTTCCTTGCCCCACAGGTCTCCGGGCCTTGGTAAATGCAAAACAGTGTTAGGGCTATAGGTAGGGATTAGCGGATCCAATGCCAAGCGTTGGGCAGGGATCACCGGCTTTACCGGCGACGAGTGGTCCCTGAATCATGGGGCTTCTCCGGGGATGCTAATTAGCCTGGGTCCGATGCTTTGGTAGAGAGTGCTGGCTTAACCGGCGGCGGCGAGGAGTGGACGTCCTTAAATATGGAATCCTCTTCGCAGAAAGGGTACACAGTGGCGAGTGGACCCGATGCATTACTGGTGCAGAGAGTGTCAGCTTAACTGGCAAGGTGTTTCACCGGAGATACTTGCACTGTGATTATGGATTAGGTATAACATTAGTAAAAGGGGTTGGAAATGGGTGCGGTAAAACACCCCCACACATAGGTGGTGAGTGGGTGGTCCCAGCGACTAGGCCAGTAGGCTGTCACGGTACCTGAAAAAAAAAAAAAAAAAAAAAAAAAAAACACTAACATCATCACTTTTCTTGACATTATGCTTTTCCACGTTAATTATCAACACAAACTTACACAACACTACTCGATCTTAAAAATCATCTCCTACTCTTGCCTCTTTTTTCCATCTCTTTCAGATTGTTCGTAACTCTCTCAAATACCTTTTTCATCCCCTCCAGTGACTCAATATCTTCTCTTTATCTTTCTTCTGCCTCGTTCACACTCACTGTCTCACAGCTTTGTTGTTATATTTCTCTTATTTTTATTACCATAACATTGTCTCTGGAAACATTGGTTTCATGACTTCCCTTTTTGTATCACTTTGTAGCATTACTACCATAATGCTGCCATGTTTGTTCTTCTTTTTTTTTGGACTACACATGTTTCCTTGATCTTAACTGATGCTTTTATCCGGTCCGTTAAATACTATTGCACCTCGTTTATTATATTTTTCTCACTTAACTTTTCACCTTGATAACTATGTCATGCTTCCTTTGCTCTTTCTCTCTCTTTTCAGCCTTGCTGTCTAGTTTTTTTGTTCTCTCAACTAATCTGGTTCTTTCCTGTGTCCATTTTTTTCTTTGTTCGATCGGTCACCCCTCTCTTTTTCTTGCTTTTTTTCCGTTTTTTTTGCAGCTCCTCGATTTGCTCTTTGGATTTTGTCTCTATCTCATTGATTTTTTCTCTCATTTTGTCTTTAAACGTCGCAATTTGCTTTTCCAAATAAGCCTTACCTTTTTTTGCCTTAAAACCGTAGTTTTTAAGTGTCCCGTTTACTTAACTCCTCGTGCTCATATTTCTCTTTTGTACCGTCTTCTGTACTCTAACCTTAAAGTGTGTCTCTTTTTTGAAACTTTTCTATCCGCATCATGCTCCTCAAGTATTCGCTATTTTTCTTTGCTTCCACTTCTTTACTTAATAATATTACTTTTTTTGCCTTAAACCACTTCTTCACTTTAATTTTTACTTATCTCTCATACCTAAGCTCCCCCGCACTTGTGCACACCTCCACTTCTAGTGAGTAATTCCCTATATCTTCCTATATTATATAGTTTAACGTATGGAGCATTTTACGTAACTGTCCTAGAAAGCACCCCCCTCCCTTATTCTGTCTCCCAGAATTAATTCTTATTCTATATCCCCATATTAATAGAGTATTACCTATTTTACAGTAATACATCATATAATACATTATTATTTTATTATGTCTTAGTTTTGTTAAAAAATTTTAATTTTACGCATAATCGTATTAAAAAAAAAGTTGATAAAATTAAAGTAGCTATTAAAGTTAATGTGAGACAATAATAATTACATATGCTTTTGTAACAAAATTAAAATTTCAAATCGATCGTGGGTCTAAATTGATTTCGAAGGCGCAAAGTGTAGCCCGAAGACGCAAAGCGGCAATTGCACTTTGTACCCATGGTAAGAAGATGTTTTTTGCGCTCTCTGGGCCCAAAGTACTGTTCTTCCTTAAAGCTCAAATTGATTTTTTGAGCGTAAAGTGTGCTCACAAGTGCGGTGAATAGGCCAGTCACACTACACATGGCACATGGTGAATAGGCCAGTAAAACTGACATATTTTTTTCCATGGGTACGAGTGCAAACAGACATTTCGGCATGATTGGGTACCAAAGATTAAGGAGTAGTAGAAGCAATAAACGTACTGTGTCTGATTGTACGCCAATGGGTATGTGCATTCGGTGAGTAGTGCAGATTCCAAGGCTTAGTAAGCATTTAGTTTTTAAAAGTGTTATACTTAATTTCTGCGAGTTAAGTAAACCATCAATAAATGCTTGGATAGCTTACGTTTGAAGTTGTGGTTCTAGTATTATCTTGAACTTGTAATCACTTAATTTAGTCAATATAGTGATTTAAGTAGTTTTTGTAAGAAAAATTATTGTATAATAAAAGTTTCTAACTGCTTTGTTTTGACCAACTGTAGTATTTAAAAGTTCAGCCATACTCTCAGGATACGGTTTGTTAGAGAAAATTCTTGTTTTAAATATTTCTTCAACTCATCCATAATGGTAAAACCTACCAAATTTACATGGGCCTTGACTTTCAGTCTTGAAATAGAAGTACAAGGATACACATGTTTTTATAGGCTGTTTTTAAAATTAGTTTATTTTCTACGTTTCAAGAAAATTAAAAATCCATGTTAAGTGACGACTTGCGTAAATAAATAAATTTTTTTTTTTTTATTCTATTTTATTTACAATCTACTCCTGATGATAAAATTTTAAGACTCTTGAAAGAGTCATACTTAACGAAAGTCGTCACCTTACAAAGCTGACTGTGTACTTCGTAGCTCTCGAAAGTGTCAAGTGACAACCGAAGTAAGCCACAAAGCTTAAACACATAAAGTCAGCAAATACCAGCCCCGTAGCATGTAAGACAAAGAAGTTTTATCTAAAACTTCGCGTGAGGTGCATTTCTTAGCGTGGCGTTTTAGTTAGTAGCTTTCCACCGCTCATCGAGTGTGGTCCCTAAATATTAGTTCAACATTTTAATCTAACTTATTATATTGCTTGATAAACTCATAGTTATATTGCTTGAGAAATTCGTAGTTATTATTGTAATTCATTGTGTAGGTAAATAAAATTAAAAGAAAATAAAGAAGCATATCAGATTATGTAGAATATTTTATTAGTTAAAATCTAATAAAATTAATAATAACAAAAGAATCAGCACGAAAGAATAATATAAAATTTAAAAAAAGGGAGGAAAAGGTATGTTGACATTTACATTTTACGAAGCCCAATACTCTCTTTTTTTGTTTATCCCTTCCCCAATATACAAACAAGATAATAGTTGAACTTCCTGCTGTCCCACAGCCTGTGCAGGAGCGTGAGACTGTAGTCCACAATCTTTGGTTTTAAACCGGAGGCAAAATTAAATGATATTGATTATCATTTAATAAAAATTGGTAGCAGAGCGTCGTTTTTGGTCTCCAGCTACTTGTTTGTTTACTACACGTTCTTTCAGTGCTATTTTTAAAGAAACAACCAATAACATTAAAAGAAGTATGTTTATGAATGCCGTGTAATACTCCATATATTGCAGTGTGCACGAACGTGTGTATGCTGGGCCTTTGCTCAGGGCATATTATATGCAGTATTTCGTTATAATTAAAAAAAAAAAATAACAAAATAAATAACAATACACATTAATTGCACGTTGCGCATACAGGACACTTACATGGGTGTACCAATATTCTCTACCGTATTTGCCGTATTCGGTCGCAGCAAAAAAATTTTTAGGGATGTATAACAGTAGTAAATGAAAAAAGAAAGTACATACACCAATACTTCAGGAAAACCAGTGTTAGGTCCATCGGATTACTTTCAGATGCCTATAGATATAAGCGTGCGTTAGTACACAGTGTCAGAGTAAAACTCTTACTCTTAAATCAAGTCAGAGAGACACTAGCTGTAGGATTGGAGTTGTTGTATGCGATGGACTGCACGAAACAGTAAATATAGCTGCAGTGCGCAGCATTCGTTTTCTGCTCGGTATTCAAGCACACACTTTTGGCTATAACGGACTATTAAGTATGTTTACTTCCATACATAATACACGAAATCCGCGCCCCTTGCGTATTAACACATAATAAATTCATGTAAGAACCAGGCAGAGTAAATAAACAGAACCAAACTCCTTACATGAGCAAGCATATGAGTACTGTATTGATACATGTAGTATAGTTGATATTACAGCGTCAGAGCATGTATTGTCACACACTTACATATATATGCAAAAATACAAACTCAGATCCATACACTGTTAGTAATACATACGCTAGTCAGTGGCCGACAGTAGATACAGTGATAGCATATCTGGCGCCCTAGAAGGCGAATACTTTCATTCAACGCAGATAGAGAGGTTTAAATCACACCCTAGATCATGGTGGCGTACCATTTTGGATATATAGCTGCAAATGCCGTATTAAAAATTTTTGCGCCGTATATTCCCTTGCTTAAAGCAGATAATATACACGTGCGCTTGTTTACACTCTCTTACATTCGTTTCTGGGCATACACATAATAAATACACTTATCGTTCTTTCGGCAGGCGTAAACCTGTAAAAATTAAAGCAAACTTATTGCACATGCATACATCAAACAAACATTTACAATACACACAAGTACTTCTGCGATAAATGTCAAAGGTTTAATATAATATTTTACACACACTCAGATAGAATATAAGATAAAAAAAAAAAAACCAGTGGACAGTGGGTGCTTGGGTACCCAAGTAAGGGGTTATTCTTTTATAAAATTATTTGGCAGATAATATAATTATAAATATAAATATGCCTTCCATGAAACGAGACTGTGTACAAAGGCGGTGCAATTTTCATTGGAATGAGTATACCTACGTAAGTTGGGTGTGGCTTCAAAAAATTTTTTAATATTGAATAACTGGACAACTACGAACAATATATTATAGCACAATACAATATAAACAATATGGAGACTGGTCAGTACAAGACTGTGCTCTTTTATCGAATATTCTGATAGTTTCAAATTAACTTCCTACTGCCTACGCTGATGACATCTGTAACGTCACGCTCACATTTATCACAAATTTATAACATTTCTCAATAGCATAGTAGTATATGCCAGTGAATGTCCCTTCAGGACGTTCATAACACATAGTTGTTTTTGCCAGATATTATTTAAGAATAAAAAGTATACTAAAAATACCATAAGAAATATTCAACAAAAATTGCAGATCATTCAACTGAACCCTCTTTCAGATGTTTAATTTCAAAAACAAAAATCAATTATTGTATTTATATAGTACCGAAAATTTTTTTTTTTAAAATATAAAAGTAATGAAAAANTGAAAAATTGTATAAACAATTATTTAGTTACTTTAAAAGAAACAAATTAATGATAATTAATGATATATATGAAAGTTACTCTGCTAATATATACTCATTTCCAAATTTTTGAAAAATCGCTTACCAAACAAATATATTTCATTGAATGAATTATTTATTTAATGTATAATTAAACGAAAAGTCAATAAAAATTTACATTATAAATGTTTTAACTGTAAGATAAAATGTAGCAATCACATATTCATATACCGGGCTTGCTTATAGCAGAGTGGGCAAGGGCCTCAGCCAGTGTGCAAGAGGTCGGGGGTTCAAAAAAAGTAGTAAAATTCAAAGTGTGTGCTGTAGTGTGGTGTGGTACAGGGGGACTAGAAGTACGTCAAGAGGGGCGGGGCAAAGAGGAAAAATCAAGCAAAATCCACTTCCGTTATACTTTTTCTCAAGATCACCTAACTGAATTCGTTGATTTACTCTGTAGGGCAGAACGCACCGGTAGAAGTATAACTTAAAAAAAACGCACATAAAGCAAAATATACAACTAAAAAAATAGTCAATGAAAACGACGATGCGAAAATGACATTAGCTGAAGCGCTGATAGAGACTCTCAACGCCAACTTCTCATTTTAGCATGCGATTAAATCCATTCCTGTATTCGATGGGAAAAATATTCTGCTCAAGAACTTTATTCCAGATGTTAGAAACGGAGAAAGCTGGGTCAGAGATGACCAAAAAGATTCATATAAGAGAGCAGTATTGCAGAATCTACGAGGGGCCGCACGCATAAGCATAAGCAGCCAAGATTTCAAAAACCTCGAGGCATTTCTAACACATTTTAAAAAAAGATATGCGACAGAAAAATCCGTTGCTTAGTATCAAACTCAGCTGCAGAAAGTGGCTAACACAAGGCCAATCAGTGAAAAAATATTATGATGATGTAAACCTACTGCTGAGCGGTGCTGAAAAGGCTTTATTTATGAAAGAACTAGCACCTATGATAAGCCAGCAGGTAGATGCGAAATAACCTGCCTCCTTAGCCGATGCCATTGAGTATGCGTTGAGATTGGAGAGCCTAATGAGAGCGGGTATTATCCCGGACACACAATACCAAGGACTACCTCGCAGTGATCTTATAATTCGTATCAACAACAGATTAGGTACCCTGACCAGCAATTCTCACTGCATCAAATAGGACAAGTTAATGAATAACAAATCTACAATCATAACCAAAATTCTAATAGGCAATTTAATAATAATCTTAATTTACCCCCATAATAATAATCGTGGTAATTACAACAATAACAACCAATAAAATTTGAATTCTAATTATCAGAGGCAAAATTTTCAGAACTATTAACACCCAAGATAGAATTATTCACCACATCATTTAAACTCACAGGTGGCTCACCCCCAACGTCGTACGGAGGTAAGCCCTAGCATTTAAATTAGAACCAAACACCGAGTACTACGTCCACATTGGTACGTGCACAGGACTTGGTGTAGACGACGAGCCTATAAATATAAGGTTATCAGTCCCAGAAGGGAAAATTCGTTCTATCACACTCATGCTCGGTAATGGCACCGCCACAAACTTAATCAAATTGGACTAGTTGCACCAATACTTACGCGTAGAGACTAGTAAAATTATTAATTTTACCGGAATTACACCCCATCCAGTTTTAACTAAAGGAACAACATATATAACTACACAAGAAAAATCTACAGTTTTTTATGTGATCCCTCACGATTTTCTTATCAAGGATGTCGGTCTATTAGGTCGAAACTTTTGTAAATAACGACGAGCTACATTATTATATTATCATGATGCTATAGTATTAGACGATGGCGTAATGAACCCCATTCCTTTTTTAAAAACTCTTCAAGAAAAAGAGCAAATCGAAATGGTTAAGAGGTACATAGAGCAATAAAAATTAAGAAACAAACGCAGGAAAATCGAGTTTTAGCTACCACTTTTAATACGAATAAAGAAATAGATTGTCCCAGGAATAAAATTGACCAACAAAAGTTTCGTGACGAATACATCGTGGGACAGCCTGAAAAGTAAAATAAACCTAAATCCGAAAAATTTGGAGACATAAAAGCTCATGTGCACTTCCGAGATGAGTATAACAGATTTATTTTATCAGAGAGAGGTGATAATTTTATGAATCCCACTGATAATAAAACTGATGAAAGTGGGATATACAGTGAAAATAACGAATTAAACGACCAAGATACACTCCAACGCCATGCCATTTAACAGAGTAAAAATACTCTTAGTGTGGAACAACATTGCCTTAATGAGGAACAAAAGAACACTAATAAATCGACTAAATATACCATTAAGGCTCGAACACGTCAAATAGTAAGAAATAATTTAAATAACACCAATCTAATGGATGAATACTTATTACGAGTCGACGTAGGACGTGATAACGCATATTTAGGAGAAGAAATAGTAAGCAACGAGAACGGTCAATGTAATATTATGGCGATAAAAACTAATGAGAATGATGTTCTAATTAAAATAGATCCGAGAAAAATTCTGCCCTTCGAGTATATTGCACCTGAATTCAACCCTGACACTAATAGCGAATACGAGAGACCAGTTATCAAAAATAAAGAAGATAAAATAAGAGACCTAAAAGGACTGTGCGTACCTGTCACTTAAATCTAAAAGAACGAGACCGAACTTATCGATTGATTTAGAAATTTCCAGAAATCTTTTTGCTACCAGCAGACCCTTGACCCTGTACTAATTTTTTTGCACATGAAATCTTGACGGAAAACAACATCCTTATTAACACTAAACAATATCGTCACCCACCGGTACATAGAAAAGTTTAAAAAGAACACGTAGCAAAAAAACTTTACGATGGAATGATTGAACAATCCTTTCTGGATTGTTCCAAAAAACCCTGATAGCCATGGAAATCCAAGATGAAGGGTAGTGATTGATTTCCGAGAACTTAATAAAAAGACCTTTAGTGATGCATATCCATTGCCTAACATCGCAGATATTATGGAGCAGTTGCGAAGATCCGTATATTTTTCAGATTTTGATTTAGCAAGTGGGTTTCATCAAATTTTTATGGCTGAACACGGTAAATATAAAACAACATTTACGGTACCCCACGGACATTACCAATACAGACAGATGAATGCCCGAAGGCTTTAAAAATGCACCTGCCACATGCCACAACTAATGGATCTCATATCAAAAGGTTTATTAAATGTTGAACTGTTAGTATATTTAGATGGTATTATTTACGCAAATGATCTAGTAGATCATGATCGTTGAGTAAGGTTACTTTTCAACCGATTAAGATCAGTAAATATGGTACTCCAGCCAGATAAAGTTGAATTTTAGCGAAAAGAAACAATATTTTTTGGGCTTATAGTAAGTCAATGGGAAATTGAACCAGACCCGCAAAAAAAACAAGTCGTTAAAGAATTTTCCAACCAAAAACTATGAAAAATATTAGACAATTCTTAGGACTAGCTGGAAACTATAGACGCTTTAGTAAAGATTTTTCAAAAATAGCTAAGCCATTACTAAATTTATTACAAAAAGGAAAAAAAATTTTAATAGACTGAAGTATAAGAAAAGAGTTTTCGAATACTAAAAGACCATCTGTGTCAAGAGCCAATTTTACTCTTTCCTGACTTTAGTAAATCATTTAAGTTGACAGCAGATGCATCTGACTACGCTATTAAAGCGGTATTAAGTCAAGAAAAATATAAGTTTGACTATCTTGTCGCCTATGTTTCAAGAACTCTTAATAAAGAAAAAATAAATTATTCTACGGCTGAAAAGGAATGCTTAGCTGCACCATACGCAATGCATCATTTTTGTTCGTATTTATGAGAAAATAAATTAGTTTTCGTAGCTGATCACGAGCCATTTAATTGGATGCATACAAAAAAAGATCCGGGTAAGCGTTTAATTAAGCTCTGGATGTTAAACCCACCAATTATGAATACACTTTCAAATACAAGTCAGGAAAACTCAATATCAATGTTAATGTATTATCTAAAAACCCAGTAGGACCATTTCTGTATGCGAAAAACAATGAAAATAATGGATTACCATTATTAAGAGTTATGATGATGAGTGGAAGGAAAAAAAAAAAAAAAAAAGAACATAGATTTACAAAGTCAGTGAAAAAAAATAGTAAGAACATCCAATTAAACAACGATTGAACCTAAAAGATTGACAACAATCTTAAAGAAGACAGTGGAAGTAACAAAACCTAGAAG
Organism: Copidosoma floridanum; assembly: GCF_000648655.2. Next base: position 514,854 of record NW_019379761.1, on the reverse strand, counting down.
CATGACGAAATCAGGAACAAATGTACCTAAATTGGCCAGGGACCCTGGATGACCCCTTGGTTCAAAAACAAACAAGGAACAACCAAAGTTAGATCATAGTGTGATTGCTCAAGGGACTCAAACGAAAACATTTCTACAACTACAGACATCATCTACATCTCGACCGAGTATATTAGAAAATGTCACTCAAAATGCACCAAAAGATTCTAGCTCATTACAAAAGAATTTTTTTAAATCAGTAGCCTCAACATCACACGCTAGCGATACGAATACAGAAATCACCAGAATAATGCCTAATAGTTCCAAAAATGAGGGTATGCCACAATTACCAGTTAGAGATATAAGTAAAATTGGTGTATTATTAAGGACAAATATGTTTTCCGTAAACGATTCGAGAGATACTGAAGAATCGTCACGAACAGATGCACAAGCACCAGTATATGACCCTAGATAAAGTGGATTACGACAAGAATTGACTGAAACGGAAGTAGATTTAAATACAGATACTGACACAGACTCAAACGCGACAAGTACTGAGATCTCCGCTACACTTCTTTACTTAGTGAAGGTTCAAATGACGACGTTTTTTTTAAGACTGACCTAAAACTATAAGTAATATTGATAAGGTGACTTTATCAAGAATGAAAAAAATTAACAACAAAATTTAAATGAAAGTCTTAAAAAACATTTACACAAGTCTAACAACAATAATGAAACCGAGCAAGCTGATACGGATTTTTATTAGAAACCATATTTTAAGAAAATATATGACGAGTAGGAAATCATCAATTACCCCCGTATTCAGAAAAATACACTCTCCAGGTCTGGTACACTGACGCCCATGAGTACTTTTATTATTGCAAAAAATAGACGGTCTAAAGCACCAGACTTGGAACAAATAACAGACGAAACCTAAAATAACTTGAATGAAAACAACAAACAAAGAAACTGCACTGCAAATAAATCAATAAATCTGCTGATTGCCCCTGATTTCATGCTACCATCGGACTTATACCCTCAACAATTAATCGATACAAACAACAGTACGGAAAGGTGTATGTTAGCCTTAGTAATAGTAGCAGTAGTACTGACAATAATAAGAACGTCAATAGAGCAAAGCTAATAAACAACGTTATGACCACCAGATATTATTTTACATACAAAAGAAATAATATAGTTCAGTTTATTAGCAATGATTGTCAATCAGTCACATCTGTCTTAAGACTGTTAATATCGATAGGTGCACTGGACTTGAGTCATTTGAAATCGAAGAAACCAAAAGTTGGCCAAATATCAACAACACCTTATGAAGGACATAATATACTATCAATTATTAACAACGAAACATGTACCGATTTAGTAATTTCAGAAAGTCTTACAAAAGCTTTTAAATCACTTGAAAAAATATTGTTGAGACGAAATCTTAAGACTTTCCGAATTTCAAGAAGAGCAGATCTTATAGACAAATCAGAACCTGGAATGATAACAGAAATGTTAGTAACAACTTTTGATAAAACACCTATACAAATTACTGTCTGTTTCGGTAAGGTTGATTTTTCAAAAATTCAAGAACCTAATGAAATAATACTAACACTACATATAAATATAATAAAGCAGGAATAAACCAAACTTATCGGAAAATAAGAGACCGACTTTGTTGGCCTGGAATGAGAAATGATATTCTCAATTATATTCGTAAATACAGCAAATGTCAAGAAAAAGAGCTGAACGAATAAAAACAAGAGAATCCTTTGTGCTTACAGATACACCTATTGTAGCTTTTGATAAAGTTTCCTTCGATACCGTGGGTAAATTAAGAATAACACCAAACGGTTATTGCCATTTGCTAACTATACAGTGTAATTCGACTAAATACATCATATTAATCCCTATACCAGATCCAAGATTAAGTTCGCTTTCCGATGCACTCGTACAAAATCTAATATTAGTAAACAGTGCGCCTAGAGTAACTCTTTTAGATAGAAACGCAACATTTATGTCTAATTTATTGGAACAACTTATTAGAACCTTTAAGAACAATTATCCAACTATGTATACATATCATTCCCAAACAGACGGATCAATAGAGCGAAGTCATGCTGCCTTAGCTGACTTTGTAAGAACTTACTCTGAAACTTATGATGACTGGGACAATTTAGTCAAATTTGCAGCTTTCACATAAAATACGAGTATACATGCAGCAACAAATTTTAGGCCCTATTAACTAGTACTTGGGAGAGTAGCTAGGTTGCCATTAAAGATACCTAAAGATGAAAGGTTACGAACCTATCCATTGTACTTACAAGATCTTATTTAGCGACTTTAAGGAATGCAAATTACGGCAGAAAATAAACAAATAAAGATAAAAGGACAAGCAAAAACAAGATATAATAAAAAATTGAAGCGTCTTAATAACCAGGAGATTACGTTTGGGTAAAGAAAAAAGTGCATTCTCATAAATTTGAGCGCTCCTATAATGAACCCCTTAAGGTTAAAACAGTTTTAGAGGGAAATATTGTGTTACTTGAAAAAAAACAATGGTGAAATCATACGGGAACACACAGGTAAATTAAAACTAGTTTTTCAATAATAATATTTTTGTGAGAGGTCCATGCCTTCCAAAAAGAAAAAAAAACACACACACATATCGATGTTTATTATATTGGCCATCTTAATGACAATAGTGCTTGAAGGTTGCGCAGAATTAAATTATGCTAATCATGGCAACTGTAGCATAGAACTACTTGAAACAAATCCAGGAATATACTACGAACGAATTGGTACAAACAAAATTAAAAAAGCTGATTGAAAGATTGTAGTATGGCTGGATATTAATGAATTCTTATTGGAACAAACATCTACTCAAGGATTAAATAAAATTTTTCGACATTGTATTGTAAAGTTTGGTTATCCTATACGCGATCACTATATGGAAATATACCTTTTGAATTTAAAGATAAAACGATTGAAAAATCTCAAAGCAACACTATTGAACATAATAAATATTAACATAATAAACTTTTCGGCTTCGTCACAAAAGACGATATCAACGTTATGAACACTAAAATCAACAATATGCATACTAATAAAAAAGAATATATTGAATTGTATGAACAGAATAGCTACATTTTTGCAGCTGCATTCAGAGAACTATATAACACTACGAAACGCCATGAGCGTATTCTGAAATAAGTTGCTGATATATGGATTTCAGGACAAGATTCTCCTCTCGACAGATATCTGATGCATTTATCAGCTAACCTTAGAAGAACTGAGGCTACCTTAGATCACATTGTTTGTCATGAATATTTGATTGACATCTTGTATAATTTACAAAGATATCAAGCACATCTAAAGCTATTTTATCCAAATATTCATAAAATCGTAGTCCAGGATGTAAAGAACCTAGCAGGGAATCTTAAATTAGTAGCACCAATAAAGAATCTTTATGCTGGCGAAATAAGCACTCTAAGCATATCGGATGTTGTGCATAAAAAAATAGAACCATGGTAATATTACATTCGCCACTCGTAGATCAAACTTCTTATAATCTTCATATACTACATCCAGTCATGATACCTCAACCTGGACAAAATGGATCTGCCTATATAAAGACATCGTACCCTTAGCAGTAGCAGGAGACTATAATTCGTATTTGAGATTAAACGAAATGTCATTAAACCGTGATAAAACTGTATATGGTTATATATGCTCTGCTATGGAACCGTTAAAAGAATCCTATTCTATGAACAAATGTGAAATTCTCATGCTACTACAACCTGAAACAGAAGTATTTAAATACTATGAGATTATATTTACATCTGAAACAGAAAGTCAATGGATTTTTTTATCAGCTAACACTTCATGGTTAATCTTGACACCTTATGAAGAACAATCAAGCAGTATCTGCCCTAAAAAAATGGATCAACAAGAAAGAATAAAAGGTATGTCTATTACGAATAAATGATGGGTGTACAGAAAAAGCACACAAATTAACCTTAACTAGTGAACATAAGATCATCACTAAAATACAATGGATCTATCAAGCAGAAGTGAACTTGAACTTAATTGTACTACATGAACCCTTAAAGAACACTAATGCCTTTCATGACGCTATACAATTGATTCGAGAAGTAAATTTTAATGAACAAGCATGAATAGATGAAGAATTAAATATACTAAGTATAATTAATCAAATGGAGAAAATACGAACCCGAGAGTTGGAGGAAAAACAAACTTTTTTTTATTTAAATACGTTGTGTCATTAAAGCTATAATGATTGTTATTATAATTATAATAGGAATATTCATCAATAAGGAAACTTGTTTAAAGAAGACTATAAAATGTAGTGTTTTGGTTAAATTTATAAACGCACTATCAATTTACTGAACACAGATCCCCGAGTAACCATAAAACAAGAACCAAAGGAACACGACTCAACTAAACTGTATGTCAAAATTGAAGAGAATCAAAAAATACCGAAATCATCTAATACTAGACCTATAATGAAAACACGGAGTTTGATATTCTCACGCCACACACCCCAAAAATTGGAAATGGACTTATAAATCGATAGTAATTTGATAATATTTTTTTTCCAGGCAGCACTGTGAACCCTGACTATCAAATAACAATACAGACTACAGTCAACGTAAACCATTCTTTACATGAAGTTCTTAAACAATTAGAGAATGTAGAAAATATAAAGAAAATGCACTTATTTTCGGATTTACATAGTTATTGAACTATAAGTGCTAGTTTTCATAGTGATTCATTTAATAAAAAAAACTGATGAAACACTAAATATACGAAAAGAAGTTCAGACACTTTCTACTTTTAAGATGAAATCCACTATTTGTCAAGCAAAAAAGATTTCTTTACCAACATCGCCAAAAAGCGACAATGATATACCAAACATTGACCCAAAAAGACTTGTGTCTTCTACCGTAGAATATAAAAGAAACGAAGAGAGAAAGAGATTTCTCAACCATTTCTCTTAATTTGGTACCTTAGAATGTTGTTGTGCCGTTAGAGATCAGCGTAGAAGATTATACCAAGGATATGTAAAATACATGGATCCTGAGAGCGTTTTTCTAGGTTGCAGAACGATGGACCCAAGTACCGTAAGAGATACGCCGAAACAATTAAAAGGAGTGCAAAACACAAATTGAACAAGAAGCTGACTTACTCATTATGTCAACAACAAGTTGAGTTAATGACATATCAAAGACATGTCATTACATGCAGAAGACATCGATGTACACAAACTTCAGAAACAAAGCCAACCTTTACGAAAATCATTGATTTACGAAAAAAAATCTTAAGTATCAGAAAATGAACCCAATAATTGAACCCTACCATTCAACTAGATACTTTCTACGCCAAGAAATTACATTACTTAGTTCTAAGATTTTAATTTCAAGCTTTATAAAACCAATGAGCGAATTTAGATTGAGTTAGTTATTACCACCACGTATTCAAACTATTTTGGTAGACACAGACATCCCAAAAAAAAAGAAAAAAAAAAAACTTCGAGACTTAGAGATTAAAACGCATGCTGTATTTCGTTACAGCTGCATGTTATTTTATTACAAAAGTTTTCTAATGATGATAAGCCTAGCATGTATTAATATTATTTATTCCATTGTTTTGTGAACCCACAAATATTTTGACATAGCATGATAAGTAATGATTGCATCATTCCATGTTGCCTATCATCCAACCGTTTTATCAACATAATTTTATTTTCATATTGACATTCCACACATAACCTACGAATCATTATAATTATCAACAGCACGAAATACCCTACAACAGTCCTCATACATGTACATGTATCAACCAATAATATTCAAAACACCCATCATACTTACGCTTACAGAATTACATTTACAATGGACAAACAAAACCCTAAGATCGTTGAAGCAATGGTTGATGGACCCCAACTTAATATTCCATTAAAGGAAAATTATAGTCAAGTCATGCTAAAAGAGATACTTAAAATTTTTGGAACAGTGCAGCCCATAGAATAGGAACCCTGTGCTATGTGTTATTCGAGTTATGAGGTGGTGTTTCGTTAATCACTACAGGTAGAAATGATAGCTAACAGTTTAAATGCAGTACCAACGCACATGATAATGTGAAGAATCAGACAACATCAACATCCACGTTCCTGATAAATAATAAATTAATCAGAATTCATAATCTATCAGAGAATGGATGTTGGTTGGGCATAATGATTAAAGATCCGGTCGGTTAACATCAAATAAAGAAACTCCTAAATAACTTTGATCCGATGCTATCCTTAGAGGAACAACCATGCATCACACCATACATCAGGTACAATGCTGAATTCTACCAACTATGGGATGCAGCGGTTGCGGCATTAACATTAAATGTAGCACCAACCATCAAAATAGAAGGGGAAAATCAACCATCAATACAAAAAGAACAAACGTCCATTAAGCGACAGCCACTTATCTGGATCATTACAGTACAGATTAGATAAAAATACCACGAACAAGGCATGCGACGAAGATCAAGAAATACCTATTCACTTTGCACGAGTAAAACGTACAAATAGAGAAATTCATGTCCTAATAAAGAAACTTTACAATACCAAATACCTGACGGAGTTCCTTGAATATCCGTACGGTATACAAGATATTTATTTTTCCAACAAACCTCAAAACGGGAAAAACATTGTACCTGGCCATATTAAATATGGTACGGAATATGAAGCTGAGGCAACGCAAAAGATAGTTGGACATTGCATAATAACTTAATAAAAGAAGCCTAACGCCATCGCCAACACAACAACAACCACAACTACATCGAATATTCCAGTAGTTGTATACACTTCCAGCAGCACGACTGAAAAATTACCACCAAGGCTAATGATGAAAGTACCGGTCGTAATTACGACTGACAAGTGGACCAACTATCCGGTGACTTTTGGCCTACTTAATGATATAAGTTATACGAAACTCTAAGCCACGAGAGATGATGGAAAGAATTCATGCATAGCATTTGCTACGTATTGCACCAAAGAAGTAAACATCAGGGCATATAACGAACTTCAAAATCATGAAGTTCGGTATGCCAACTATGAACGGACACGCAACCAAGAACAAGGCACAACAATTAATACGGCATGCGGAAATCATATATACAAATGCGATTTACAGTTGCATATTATATTGAGGGATATCTAAATTCAAATGGAAATGAAATGCAATATTTGTAATAAGAATGTCAGCGTTGTCAAAAATGACTGGCACCACGATCTGTGTTGTAGGATAGGGCACGACACCAACCTCGAATGTCTACGCAGACTAACGTTAAGAGGTAACTCAATTGAAAGCACATCAAAACAAAAAGAGAAGACAGACAACAAAGGTGGAAAAAAAAGAATCAAACCTTCTTTTGTACCGAAGTATGAAGATACTTTAACTGTTAACGACATAACCGTCGTGGAACCTATTACCGTTATTTAACCATCCAATGCCTAGGCCACCGACCCGATACAAATCATATTTCCAGAAAAAAAAGGAAAAAAAAGAGTGTAGAAATATGTATATATATATATAAATCGATACAAACAA
>NW_019379761.1:479222-506212 GCF_000648655.2 Copidosoma floridanum | reverse complement strand
ATCATTATCTAATAACAATTTTTTTTTATACTTAACATATAAAACATGTATTACATAAAAAATATTTATCTGTTGAACAAACTAAACTTATATCTGTTTCAAATTTAATATTTCTTTCTCTACTACAGCACTTTCTTTTAATGCGTCATCCATTATTTTTTTCTTTTTACTTTCTAATTCTTTTAAAGCTAAAATTTTTCTTTTTTTTGCATTTTTCTCTTCTAGTTCTTTATCACGTTTTTTCTTTTCTTTGGTTAAATCTTCTTTGTATAAAGATGATGACATGCGAACACTAGAAATTAACTTTTTGCTTATTTCAAATTCATGTAAAGGTTTTTGACTCAATTTAATTGCATTGTAAATCATTCTTTGAGCTACTAATGATTTTTCTATGAATAATGCAAGTTTTAATCAATTTTCAAGTAGTACTCTTAATAAAAATGAAGATTTATTAGTAAATCTTGCATTTTAAAGTGAAATGATTTATAAATGCATGTATTGTTCAACAGTATTTTGTCCAGAAAAAAAAAATCAACGTGTTGTCATAAGAGAAAAGTTCGTCTTAGTCTGTTGAGTAAATATAATTTAGAATTGAAAGAACTCTTTCTTGATGATGATGATTTTAGAATACTTATCAGGTACTACAACAATGTGTTTAGTTTAGCATCTTTGATAACTAGAGAAATAGAACAAAAAGGTATATATGTTATTAAAATTCAAGGACGATTTTTTATGTTGCGCAAAACACATTGAATTTTGATCTTAATAAAAAACCAAAAAATAGTCAGCTATACATACATGATGATGAAATTGTTATTGATCTAAGATTAAAATCTATAAATAATAGTAAAATTCTTAAAGAATATATCGAAACTTTGACAAAAATTATGAAAGAAAATCCAATAGCAAAAAAGTACAAACATTTACATCAAATCACGAATGTAGAAAAACTACCAAATTATAAAATGACTTTTTTAAGAAAAACCGGCCAGAAAAAACGTACATACAACAAACCATTGAAAGCAGAATGCGGTGCTATTATTGTTTCTGACTCTGGACTACCAGAAAGTTTTGATCTTTGTGTATACCCGAAAAAATTACTCGATAATTATCCTAAAGAAATGTTTTCAAGTAAAATGTCTCATTTTATCGATCCCATGGTAATTCCATTATTTTTCTCCTAAGGAGATCAAGGATGGAGGACTGGTTATTTCAAAAATTACTTAAAAAAGAGCGAAAAACTAACTATTTCACAACATTATTCCTATAAACAGTCTTACAGATCAAATAAAATAAATTTTAGTCCATTATTATACGGGGGACGGCTGACACAACAAATTTTTATTCATTCTTACATTATGATTGAATATAACCGTTTCAATTATTTAAGATATAATCAAAAAAGTTTTAGAATAGAACGTTATCAAGGTTAATTAGACGCAATTGTTAATAGTGCATCCAACATTTATAAAAATTTCGAGACAAAGGAAAAAATTGGAAATCCTTTTATACTCTCATCTACATACATTGGAAGTCCAAGACATATGCAGAAACATTATCAAGATGCAATGTCTATGATGAGAAATGTGGTGGACCAGATTTATTTATCACAGTAACTTGCAATCCTAAATGGAAAGAATTAAAGTTACTTTTATCAAAATTTCCTGAAAATACAACCACAAATGATATCCCAAACTTAACCGTTAGACTATTTCACTTGAAATTACTGTCAGTTTTGGATGACATCATTAAAAACAATATATTCGGTAAAGTATTAGCATACGTCTATTTCATCGAATTTCAAAAACGTGGTTTACCTCATGCACATATTTAAATAACTTTGCATCCTAATAAAAAAATTGTTACACCTAAGCAAAATGATGCAATTATTTCAGCTAAAATTCTTTCTGGTAATACGAAGTTCACAAAATTAGTGATTAAACACATGCTTCATGGACCTCATACGGAACAAAGTCCTTGTATGATTGATAAAAAAGGTGCACAAAATTTTCCCAAATCATTGACAAACGTTACTTTATTTCAAATGAATGGTTACCCTGAATATAGAAGAAGAAATGATATTTCCCAACAACATGTTTATAAAATTTGGAGAAAAGATGAAATTTGAGTAGATAATTCAATAGTCGTGACGTATACTAAACTTTCGTTAATGAAATTTACATGTTATATTAACGTTAAATTATGTGCATCTATTTAAAACATTAAATATATTTATAACTGTATACATAAAGGTAGTGACAGAGCATACATCAAAATTCAAAAATTAAAACGCCAAGATGAAGAAAAATATAATGAAATTGATAGTAACGTTGATGCTAGATATGTCGGTCCAATGGAAGCAGCTTGTAGATTAAAAGAATTTACTATTTACAGTACAAGTCATACAGTTGTAAATTTAGCTGTTCACCTTGAAAACAAACAAAAACTGATATTTCAAGAAAATAATATTAAAACTGTTATAGAAACCTACAAGACACAGTTAGCAGCTTGGTTCAAATTAAATAAACATGATGACTTTGCAAAATCCATAAAGAATGTGAACATTCCAAAATACTACATTTTTAATAATACATTACAAATTTGGCAAAGAAGAAAAAATGTAATAAAAAACATTGCATTAGGTAGATTGAGCATTGTTTCTCCAAAAAATCATGAAAGATTTTTTTTAAATTTGTATTAAATAAAGTAACTGGTTCGATATCAATCAAAGATATTAGAACATATAAAGGAATAACTTATAAAATTATTATTTTTTATAATAAACATATAAAACATGTATTACATAAAAAAATATTTATCTGTTAAACAAACTAAACTTATATCTGTTTCAAATTTAATATTTCTTTCTCTACTACAGCGCTTTCTTTTAATGCGTCATCCATTATTTTTTTCTTTTTAGTGTCTAATTCTTTTAAAGCTAATATTTTTCTTTTTTTTGCATTTTTCTCTTCTAGTTCTTCATCACGTTTTTTCTTTTCTTTGGTTAAATCTTCTTTGTATAAAGATGATGACATGCGAACACTAGAAATTAACTTTTTGCTTATTTCAAATTCATGTGAAGGTTTTTGACTCGATTTAATTGCATCGTAAATCATTTTTTGAGCTATTAATAATTTTTCCTTTTGATTTTCTACAATACAGTCCTCATTAATAGAAAACCCTCTTTCAAGCTCAGAATTACCGTGTGAAAAAATCATAATAATTTTTACTAAGTCAAATAAATTACTATATTTACTAGCTCCATGAATATTTATTATTTTCACCCAGAACTCGTCTAGTCTGTCTTCTGACTTATAACTTTTTAATAATTTTTTAGTTGTTTCAAGCGATATAATTTCTTTGAATTCATCCTCAATTATTTCAGCTGTAATAGCTGGTACAATACTACAATCAACTAGTTTTTCTAAAACTATTGATAAGCGTTTTCGTGCAAGGATCTCGTTTAACGTAAAAGATGGATAAAAACAAGATAAACCTCCAACAAACGGGTACTTGAAAGGAGATTTAAGAAGAGTTTTGTCAACAAAAAATTTAATAATAGTACGAATATCATTTTTAAATCTTAAAATATCTAACTCTGAAATATTTTTCAATTTCTTTAATGCATTTTTTGTTGCGTAACGAATTTTTATTTTATCTGCTGTCAATAAAATACTTTCATGTAGTAAATTTATTTTTATGATATTTTTGGGTTCGCATGTGTACTCTGGCTTAACNCATCGCATAACGAGAACACCTCTTATTTAAATAATAAAATTCTTAAAAAATTAACTAGAGAGATTAAAACTTACTATAGTATAGAAAACGCAACTTATAAAGAAGTTGATTAATCGGACGATAATATTTATTTAAATTTTCCAGTGGAAATTTTGAACAATATTTGTGAAGGCTTACCACCTCATGAACTAAATCTGAAAATTGATACAATAGTAATGTTACTCAAAAATGTAAGTATATCAGATGGACTCTGTAATGAAACACGTTTACAAATTACAAAATTATTATATTATAATATAAAAGAAGAAATAATAACTGGAGGAAAAATTGGAAATAGAGTTTTTATTGCAAAAATAACTTCAGACACAGGAAACTCCTTAACACTACCATTTATTTTGTATCGTTAATAATTTCCAATCTTTGTGGCATTTACTGTGACACTAAACAAATCCCAAGGTCGAAGTCTCGATAATGTAGGTTTGTATCTAAAAAAACCCTTGTTTTCTCATGGCCAATTATATGTGGGTTTATCAAGATGCAAAGATAAAAATAACTTATTTATTTGAGTAGAAAAGCAAAAAAATTACAGAAATAGACAACATTGTTTGGAAAGAGATTTTTACATGATTTATTGACTTTACTTGATGATTTTTATGTACAAATTGGCAATATTTATGGCAAAAAATTGAAAGTTATTTATGAATATTTTATCATTTAACAAGTGAGCTGGCCATGATGTATATTTTTTGTAATGATAATTTTTGTTAAAAAAATTCAATTTTTAATTTTTCGGCATAAAAAATTTCATTTTTGCAACGAAATTTATCTGAATATAATAGCTTAGTATGCATGGTATAAGAAAATTATTATAGCTATTTTCAAAACATTTAGATAATTTTATTATTATTATATTATTTCAAATGGCAGTTATAAAGTTAAATTTTGATTTGTTGATTTGCAAAATTAAAGTACAACAATAATTATTTTATAACACGTAAACGTTAAAGCAATAGGTAAGAGACAGTCAAGTTCTTTAAATTGAGATAATTTATATGAATATACGTGTAAAATATTGATGCGTTTAAAACATGTATCAATTTATAATATACATAAAACAAGTATACATGTGTATCATTACAAAGATTATCCGAACTTACGTTAGGGTGCGGGGAGTTCTGTCTCTTCGTGGTTATGATAGAGCTAAATTTAATAGTTTATTTACTTAACCTTTTTAAATTAGACGATACTTCCACGGTTATTATTATTTAACAGTTATGTTGCGTTCTAATTTGTGTATGTAGTTGTATCATGTCATATATGTACATATAAGAAATAACAAATGTTATATTGTTTTGTAAAATAATAGTAACACAAAAAAAAGTTTAATGCAGCGAGAACTTAAAAGTAACTACAGTAATCAAGTTTTTTCGCTTATTACTATATGTCGATCCCCGACTTGCTTTAAAAGCAGATTAGTATTCAAAGCAAAATTTTGCACCGGTAAAATAAGGCTCGCGAAAGTCTTCATTCTTCTAGGCCAAAAGGTCTAGACCGCGAATTTATTTTATCTAAAAACTACCGAAAATATCAACATGTGAATGAATAAATATATTTAAGGTTGATAAATATACAACATTAATGAAAATGTATTAAAACTCTTTTACAGCAACCAAAACGCTTAATAGGGGATATCATCCAGGATATAGAATTAATATTTTCTTACTCTACAAGATTTCGGATACAAGCTGAAATATCATGATTAATACAATTTGTCATCAGAAATTTACCATAAAATGTAATGTAGTAAGGAATAAATTAAATTACCATTACCTAGCGCATTTGATTCCATGTTTTTGACGGAAGCTAAACAGATGTCTGTTAACTTTTTCAAAAACTTTGAACGTATGATGCGTTTTTGGTTTCCGTAAAGGGATAAATGAAACTACACCAACATCAACATTTGGTATAGGTACAAATTCTCTTCCTAAGCACAAATAGTTTATGTGTTACATAAAAACTTAAACGATGACATTAGTATTATTTTCATGCTTACCAGGTATAATAAACTGCAGTTTAGGAGAAGTCCACGTTTGAGCAATAGTTGATAATCTGCACCTGTTTTTATCAGAAACTTTTGCAACTAATCGTTCAGCTACTTCTTTTTGAAAAGTTAATGTCATTTGCACTCTTCCAAAGGACCATGCACTTTTTTTTTCTGAAATATTTTGTAACCATTTAATTATTAAAGCAGTGGATATATTAAATGGTAAATTTCCTATAAGATGTATATTTGGAGCTTCATCATGCCACGCTTTTCTATGTACATCAGTAAACAATTCTGTCATGTTTATGTTCATAATGTCATCGATGATAATTTTCATGTCACTCTGTGTGGTGTAAGAAGAGTCTCGAAGCATTTCTAACATTGGTTTAAATCTTTCATCTTTTTCAACGAGTACAAGTTTTTTTGGACATTTTTTAATAATAGATCTTGTTAAAGCACCAGGACCAGGGCCAATCTCTAAGACATCCGACTTATTAATATTACCGGCAAATTTTACTATTCTATCGGTGATTTTTTCATTCAGTAAAAAATTTTGTGATAACTGCTTTGCAGCGGATAAACGATAAAGTTTCACAATGTCTCTTACAGTTGGAAGAAGTAATAATCTTGAACAAGACATAATCATAAATTATTATAAAAGTTATAAATGACAACTAAGTTATAAGTATACAATAGTCATTTCTGTTGCGTTAATAATATTCAATGACTTTTTCTGGTTCATTAAAATCATCTAAAAAACTTTCTTGTTTAATTGCCCACATAGAATATAAATATATAGAAAATACACCAACTCCTAAAGCAGTTCCTAGATAACGATTCTTATAACGGATTCTGGACCATTTTTTAACCCGGTCCCAGTTTTGCTGCTGTACACGTTGAATATATTCTTTTTCAATAACATTGAGTTGACGCTCACTACATCTGTTACTCAATTTAGACACTCTGTCTCCATAATCCATAACTTATTTTGCTTCATAAAATATCTGAAATTAAGAAATAACACTTTTTTTAAATTTATTTTTGACAACTGTTTCTGTTTAAATTTTTTTAGATATTTCTAGAAATGTTTAAATTAAAAGATAACAAAAATTGGTGTAACAAAAAATATACAAATTATACAACACGAAGGTATGCCAACAAATGAACAGTACGCTAATATAAATTATTTTTCTACGAACAGTAAACAACAGATTTTGTTTAAAATATTTGATGTCCCACGGAAAAATATCGAAATTTTAGTCTCTGGCTTTTTTTATGAGATAAATACTGCCAGGCTGCTGCCAAAAAACCATTTACCTGATTTTAAAAAAGTAGTAAAAAAACTCAGTATATTGAATTAGATAGTTTCGAAGACATGCTACCAATAAACTTGATGATAGGTGGAGTGTGCTTGAGACGATCACGGCACCTAAAAAATAGTACCCAGCAGGATAGATAACCGAGTTATATGGGGAGAGGATCTACTCGGATATTTAAAAAAAAGGAGGACATTTAGAGATAAATAAAAATAGTATAGGCTAGGGAGTAACGGTACGTTAACACCCTGCAAATCGATATACATGGGATCAAAGTACTACACTATACTATAGACCTCTTAAATGAGTTAAAGTAAATTTCAGATGGCACGTATACTGACACCTAACGCTAATCTTAACATAACAAATAAGATAGAAGAATTCAAATACTGACTAATATTTATGGGCGTAAATAAATCATTTGAGCTTTCAAAACTAGTAAAATAAAATAAATATAGTGGATATTAATAAAGGTCATTTTCTATCTAGACAGTAAATAAACAAACGTTGCAATGTCTCATACAATCCAGTAACTCAATAAAGTTTCGATAAGTTATATATAAACCTACATGTAACTTAAATAACAGAAAGTCTTTCGAAACGTAAGTGTGTTTTTAGTAAAAGTAAAATTATATACTTTTCACCATCCTGTTACATTTATTTTACAATATACACTTTTTTTTCTGTTCTAATGATAAAATTTTAAGACTCTTAAAAGAGTCATTCTTAACGAACGTCGTCTTCTAATAAAGCTGACTGTGTAGCTCATAACTCTCAGAAGAATAAAGTGAAAACCGAAGCAAGCAGCAAAGCCCACACATAGAGTCAGCAAGTGGTCCCATAGTGAGATAAAGAAACTGTAACTTCGCACAACCTGCATCCATTTGCGTGGCGCTCAAGTTAGAAGCTTTCCACTGCTGATCAAGTGTGGTTCGTAATTGTATATAAGATACATTAGATGCTTGAATTGCACAGTGGAAAGCTAAAATATGTAAAAAGTATAAAATAGTGTAAACCGAAAAAAAAAGCAATGAGAGGAAAATAACATACTTTAATACACATATGTTTGGAAATCCTAAACTTTCCCTCTTTTTTTCCATGTACAAATCAATAGTTGGACTGTCTGCTGTCAGTCTATAAGGGAGCGAGAAACTGCAATCCATATATTTCCAGTTTCAAATTGAAGAAAGAGTTAAGGGCATTCAATATATCGGCCGGAGTTTCTACTACGCCAACTTCCGTATTTAAATGAATTATTTTTAATAACAAATTATTTAGCTATTGAATTTTGTAAAAATTTGAGATCATTTGATCATTTGATGCATCACTTTCAAAAAGAAGTTATTTTTCATGATCATGAACGAGTGTTTAGATTTGCATAATCTAAAATGCAACTTCTTTTTAAAAATGATGCATCAAATAACTTAAAATTTTTGCAGGATCTCTAAAATAAAAGTACAAATGCGGATATTTTCATAGTTCTTGTAAATACTGAGTTTCAAAAACTAAAGCTGTTTAAGATGTTCACTGTAATATGAAAAGTTTCTACTGTACTGATTACCTCATATTAGTACATTTCTACTATAAATTAATTAGAATGGTAGTTTCCATACCTAGTGGCGCATGTCACCAGGGCAAGCACTAAGCCTAAGGGACCTGAGAAGCAGGGCTCGACGAACTCCTTGTGCTTGCCCTGGTTGGATGCGCACCAGGTGCGAAACCTATTTTTTCTACTGATGGCGCACTAAAAGTCCAAGTGTTAAAAAGAACGCTTTAAGTAGGAAATAGTATGCTTCTTACCTAGGGCAGACATTACACCTTGCGTGCCCGAAGGGCGCGGTTGTAGTGTGTTTGTACCCGAAATGAGAACCACATTTTTTGTATCGAGTGCGGAAAGTGCAACTTTGTGTCCGTGGGCACACTTTCCGCCCACCAATTACTTCCCGCCTTAAGGATGACTGAACGATAAAATAAACAAGAAAACAGTTTTACTGTCATAAAAATAAAAGAAAAGTAAGATAAAATTGTGTAATAATTAATTGTAAAACAATGAAAATTAGTAATCTGTTATACTAAACACACAGATATACACCTTAAAATCCGATCTGCTAACTAAAGCAGTCTATCGACTCCTATGTACCTTGAATTTCCTCATCAAAACGATTGGTTATCTTAGTCCTGCTTTAAAAGTAGACATTCTAAATCCAAGATTCGCCTACGAGTGTAATTTTTTCTAATTTACAAAAACACAGTGGATTAATAAGAACAATTTATATAAATAGAAGTTCGTACTACACGTAATACTATTAAATAAACTTTTTAATGCGGGCATGTTGAAAAAACAACAAAAGAAGTGGCAAAAAACTTTATTAACAAAAACTATTAGTTCGGAAAATTTTTTTAGAAAAAGAAATTAGATGCTATCAATAACCAATTACAACATTACTAGAATTATCAAAAATCGAACACTAATTTATCAAAAAATAAAAATTCTGAAACAAAAGAAGTATGGACGCTCAAGAATAATTATTAATTAATTCGGAAATTGGTGTCTAGCAGACATGTTATAAATTTAAAATTTAATTAAAACCACGATTTAATCAATTCAGTATTATCGTGGAATAAGATTCTCTTGAAGGCTCTCTAGAACATATCAACACGAAGACATCAGATTACACACACACGTGTGTCTATTAGTAGGGCTTCGATAGCGTACATATATATACACACTGACCTTTTTATCATCATGTAATGCACACTAACCCCATCGAAAATTTTACTAAAAATAATAAGAGAAATAAGACCATTCACGAAAACTAACAATCCTAGTGGGCAAATATGTATAAATATTTATTTTATCTACATGTGTACATATATAGTGAGAATATAAGTTTAATAAATAATAGAACGTGAATTCTATACGTTTGAGTATTTTACTTTAAACGGCTTCTCTAAGGATTGTACGCAAGACTGATTAGCGATGACTTTTATGGTTGTTTTTTTATTTTTTTTATTTTTTTTTATTTTTTTTTTTTATATCGGGTTACCGCGACAGCCTATTGGCCCAGTCGCCGGGGCCACCCACTCACCACCTATATGTGGGGGTGTATTGCCACACCCATTAACTCTTCTCTTTAATTCATACCATACAAATCATACCATGGGCACAGTGGAAGTATCTCCGGTGTAACACACCTTGTCAGTTAAGCTGACACTCTCTGCACCGGAGGGACACTTCCTGCATCGGGTCAACTCGCCACTGTGTAGCCTGAGTCTGAAGCATCGGATCCAGGCTAATTAGCATCCCCGGAGAAGCCCTATGTTTCAGGGGCCACTCCTCGCCGATAAGGCCGGCGATGCCAGCTAGGCATCGGGCCCGCTAATCCCTAGCTATTAGGCCCTAACACTGTTTCGCATTCACCCAGGCCCGAAGACCTGTGGAGCAAGGAAAAAACCCTGGAATTACTCTGAAGGAAAATTGCACGGAAAAACCTGCTTCGAAGTAGCCGGGGTTACATAGGAACTTTTTCCGGTGAAAACAGTTTTTGAAAAAATCTGCACTCACCGGGAATCGTACCCACGACCCATAGAACAGCGTTGTATCAGTAGCAAGCACGCTTACCACTGAGCCAACACCGCTCCTCGACTTTTATGGTTGTTATTATTACATCATTATATAAATTTTGGATCATTAAACATGTATATATCATGTCGCATACTTATATGTATCAGTGAAAGAATTTATATTATGATATATAAATAATCACAACAAAAAAAAGTCAGCACGCCTGTCTACTTGCCTCATGGGCGGTGTGGAAAAATGTGGTTTTTTTCTTTTTTTTAATTCTAGAAAAGTTAATATTAATTATGATACTCCTAGTATCAATACATATGAGACCATACAATTTCGAAAGACGTCAGGCGATAACAATAAGAAAGGTAAAGTTACGGTGAAATAGAGTAGGGTGTTCTCAAATACACAAAAGAATATACCAAACAAACATTTTTATGTTTTTCCTCATTTCATAGTGGGCATCAAAAAACAGTAGAACAAGACGTTTTTAGAAAAGGGTGGGGGGGGTGTAGACATACCGATCAAAATAAGTATATAACGTAGACAAATGTAAATGTAATGTTATTTAATATAACATCGAGACCTTCCACCTCATAAACTACCTTTGTTCAAAAATTTTTTCTTTATAATCAAATTTATTGTTATTTTACGATGGAATAGAAGAAACACAAATTTAAGTTATTGAACAGTGGAGGTGAGGTACAGACAATTAAAAAATAACAGGTACCTTAAAAAATTCAAATTTTTTGATAAAAAAGATTGGTGACCACCAAATGTGCCCTTCTATAACATATTAAAAAAAAAAAGTTTTAAGTTTGGGGGGGGGGAGGGCTGTTAAAGAGACACCTGAAATTCGATGCAGTGTATGGAGGAGGGGTGAGGTGAGTTTTCCACATTCTTTGTTGGGTAGAAATCACGGAGACATATATCAAACTTTCCCTCATTTTGTGGGTGGAAGAGGGGTGTAGGGGACCACTGGGGGTGTGGGAGGTGTCAAAAAATAGGATAATTATAATGATTTCTGAAAATATTCTTAGTTTATGTAAGGGGTAGTGGAGGGATAAGAAATTTTAGGATCCTCCACGTAATGGGGAAGTAAAAAAAATTTACCTCGCTTTTGGGAGCGGGTGATGTGATTGGCTGTGGGGGGGGCCAGTAAATTTGCGAGGGGGTCAGGAATATGGGAGGTTTCTACATTTTTATGGGTTGAATTTACAAAAAATTATACTAAATTTTGCCTTGTATTGTGGGGGAAAGGGGTTTCAGAGGTTATTAGGGGATGCGTGGACAAAACCACCATAATAACTATTTATCATAGAAAGACATACATCGATATTTTTTTTTAATTTATCATCACCCGTAGGCTCAGACATGGCATTTTTTTACGCAAACATAGTGTCAATAAGCCATCGGTGCACCTGAGTTATGACCAGATGTTTATATACGTATATAAACATCTGGACCAACTCAGTCACACCTGTGATCACGTAGACGAAGCGCCAGAGAAGCATATATGTATTTGTATATATATAAGAATTAAAAGTGTTAAGTTATAGGGCGGATACTCTCTCTCTCTCTCTCTCTCTCTCTCCCTCTCTCTCTCTCTCTCTGTGTAGAATGAGCCTGCAATGATACGCTGCGTCCTAAATGATGCTCGCATAGTAATTTACATAAACAGCCGCTTACGTTGTGTTCTAAATTTTTGCACTGTATACTCGCTCCCTAGCTTGAAGAGGGAATCGTATACGCGCGCTTGATTGCGCTCTATCCCTTTAGTTTCTGGATAATATCAATGGTATTGAAACTTCTAAAGGAGTTAAATAACAATTTATTTGACAAGAATAACACTCCACTTCATGTCAGCAAAATTTATAGTTTCTATTAGTGTAGAAGGAAGCAACCAGAGAAACTAATTAAAATTAACAGAAATATGTGAGGTGCTTGTAAAAAATTTATATATGTTTTCATTATCAGAAAATAGCGACAGCTTATAGCTGCAACAAGGGAACAATAATAAACTTACAAACTTTTAAAAGATGAGTAATAAATTATTGTTTTAATATTTTTTCTGTCATAATAGCCGTCATTGTATACATTTTGTTGTGCCAAAATAAGAAATAAAATGAAAAAATTCCGCTTCATTTTACGAAGGTGAGAAGTTCATAAAACTGAAGCTATCTGGTAAACTTTACCTCTCTGTCTTCAAAAGAAAAAAAAGATGTAAAGTTTTTGTCAAGATCAAGTTGTATATATTAATTAATTTTTAATTAAATCTAATTCCTTTTTTTATATTTCATTAAGCTGTCTAAGATTTCGACTACGGATATTATTACGTCACTAGGGCACAAAGTACAAAAATGAGCGCCTGAAGGGCGCCATTATTGTATGTTAGTGCCCGAGTTGCGTATAATGTTTTTCTTACCAAGGGTGCAAAAATCAACTTTGCACTCTTGGGCACATTCTGCCCAGTAAATCACTTAATTCTTAGCAAATCCCCATGGATAAAAAGTTTTTAACGCCATCTAGGCTCTTAATACTTTTTTGCGCTAGGGCCCAAAATGACTACAAGTGCGCAAAGTTTGGCCCGAGAGTGCAAAGCGACAGTTCCACTTAGTGCCTATGGTAAGAAATGGTAATTTTCGTCGGATAAGTGCCATCATTTCCAGGGCTAAGTGGTCGGGGTGGCGCAACGGTAGAGTTACAGTTCCGTCGATCTCCGAGGTTAAGCTGCATTTGGCGCGGTTAGTACTTGGAAGCGTGACCATTTGGTTGCCATTCGGGTCTCGCCCTCTCGCCTGTGCTCTTGATTCTTGAAGGTCGATTAACTGTTTCTCTGACGCATGATCATAGGTGTGACTGAGTTGGTCCAGATGTTTATATACGTATATAAGCACCTGGTCATAACTCAGGTGCACCAATGGCTAATTAACACTATATGCTTGTGTAAAAGAATGCCATGTCTGAGCCTACGGACGATGATGAATAAAAAAAAAAAAAAAATTTCCAGGGCTATTTTTCGGCCTAAGAGATGTAAGATCGCCGCATCTCAATGGCACTTATCAAATCCCATTTTTCCGAGGGCACACCAGCCTATCAAAAACGCCTGAGGGACAAAATTGACTTGGGAGCAAACTCTACAATGGTCATTTATAGAACAAAATTAGTTTCCAACAATAATTTATTCAAAATTGATAGTAAGACACAAATTTGTCTAAGTTTCCGTAAGTGGTATAAACTTAGGAAATGGATGCTAGACAAACAGTGCAAGCTCACTTCTCTTTTTTTTAATTGGCAAAGTCAATATTGGTTGTCTGGGATTCTGAATTTAAAAAAGGCGAATCCAAAAAAAATCGCATTTTATGATTGTTATATCAAGTTGAGGATGATGAGCTCTGGAGAAGCTCGCCAGAACCTTAGGGAATTTCGGGGCAAGGCATGGGCCAATTCTATTGTACAAATAAACTGGAGTTCATTTTTAATTAAATTTACTTTGTATCAAGTTCTATTTTATTACATATAAAATAATCAACAGAATAAGATATACTAATTATATAATAACAGAAAGATAGAGTCATTTGCTGAATAGAAAAGCCATAATTGGTTTTAAACTTATTCTAATTAAACACGTATAAAAATGGAATACAGATGAGCGGCGAACGGCTTGACCAGCTTGTACGGTAAGCGGAAGTGCACTAGCGAGAGATCACTATTGCTCGACGGCGCAGTATACTCAAAACTTAAATTAGGTGCGCGCATGTTCACTATACTCGGTGCATACTCACACACAGTGACGAAACAATCCTAACGTCACTCACACGTCTCTTACACGTATATGATTTCGTACACATTAGCATTCACCCTTTATTTGTTTGAGAAAATATGTGCAGAAAGCAGTTCCTTTAAATTTACTGTCTTCTGTACGAATAACTTTTAGTGTAGGTTATTAAAAATATTTGATACTGTCAGTACAAGACCAGTATTTTGTAAAATAAATACAAGTAACAAAAAATTTCTTCATTGGATAACGCAGAAAACTTTGAAATTTTAACTATGGTTTTTAAATTTTAGTAATATTCGTACAAAACATTATGTTATTGTTTTCATATTTGTTTATTTACTTATCGTTGTTTTTATTTTTTAAATCACAATAACAATAACACGCATGAGTTCGAATTTTTCTTTTGAAAATTATTAACTGCATGAATAAAAGTTTTTAGATTTGTACCAAGCGATATGAAAAAAAAAAAAATTGATACTAATTAAAGTTGTTAAGACTGAACAATATTTGTAAGAAATATTTTATTACGTATAATATTATTCATTATAACTTATGAGTATAAAAATTATCATTATTGAAAATATTACAGTATAAGCAAAAATTTAACTTCAACAGACATAGAAAACTACGTGACTTATCAAGAATTTTAACATGATATTTATAATGAGGAAAAAAATTTGAAAAACAATACTTGAAAGTTTCTATGTGAAGCGAGATGCGCGTCATGGATTTTTTTCATGAAAAATAAAACATTCTTTTTTTTTCATTTTCTTTAATATCTTAAGAACTATCAATTGTAGAAGGAAATTTGAAATACAAAAACTATTACAAACATAATTTTGCGAAGGAATTGTGTATTTAAAGAAATCTAAGAACGGATTTTTATTTCTAAGCAAGTAAAAAAGTTTAAAAAAAATTTTTTATTAATGCGTCAAAATACATGTTTGATTAGTTGAATTTTATGAAAATTGGATGTATTATGAACATAGTGTAATAAACATTAAATACTTAGTTTAATCGTGAAATCCAAAATGGCAACCAGTTGCAAAATTGTCAATTAAAAATGTCTAGTCCTCGTACAATTACCAACTTCGATCAACAAAGATCTGCTTTTTTTCAATCAGTAAGAAATAATAACGTCTTTAATCTCTTGAAAATTTAGATTTTGAAATATGTTACAACAAAGGTATTTAGCAAGAGCTTGTAATGTAGACCGTATTTTAGTAACTTTTTTTTTTTCATTAGTAACTTTTATGTACAATTTTTTCTATTTCATTTAAGTCAATAATTTTGTGTTAACTGAGTGATAAAGATAGCAAAACATTGTGTTCATTTTATAACAATAAAGTACACGATGCCCGTGCAAGTTCCAGAAATTGCAATGGAGAGACGGCAAAATGGCAGCACTGTTGGAAAGCTGAGGAAAAATTACGTAGGAATAGGGAAAAATCCATCCTCGCACATGATTTTATTTATGCATAATTTATTGTGCAACTTAAGTTCCAGATGAAAATCTAAAACTGCAAATGGGCCACATTTAGATGAAAATTTAATTCCTGCATTTGCGTGGGGCACCCTTGTATCGTGCACTTAATTTCCGCGAAACATGCACAATATTATTAACTTCATCAGCACAGTAAGCCAAAGCTACGGACCTAACTGGAATCGAGAAAATTGTGCATGTACAATAATCATTGACAAAACATCATGCTTAGCCTAAAGTCAAAAAGATGTTTTGGGAAGCCGTTATGAGCCAAAAAGTGAAACCATCGTTTCGAAGCTTCCATTGAACCTACAAAAAATATACATTTTTTCTCACCTTCATTAGAAAATGAGAGCAAATAAATGCCACAAGTAACAAATAAAAAAAAATTTTCCACCCTCGGGTGGTTTTGGGAGGCTGGTACTTCCTCGGGCGAAAAAGCAGTTTTCCGGAACTCGTTCGAAAAGTCTCCTTTACGAACCTCGTTACGTCCCTCGCCTTTGGCTCGGGCCGCAAACCTCTCGGTTCGCAAACAGAGACTTTTCAAACTCGTAGGAAAACTACTATATTTATGGAAATGTCCTCTGATTCAAGTTTTTGTTTAACATTTTCTTCTTGATTTCTGACAAAATTTGAATTTTTGATAAATATAAGACATCATTAGTGCCAACCAACTGCAAAATAAAGCAGATCTTGATTCATCGTAGTTTGACAACCATACGAGGAATCAATATTTTAAATTAACAATGTTGCAGTAGGCCACCATTTTGAAATTTCGCGACCGTACTTGGCGTTTACTGTTAACTACATTTATGCTTATAACATTTGAGTTATAACAAATTTTAAATAATTTAATACGTATTAAGACGGACTTATGGAAACATTAAAAATTAATTTTTATATTTTTTTTCAAACACTTAACCTCCATGCAAAATTATCTCCACAACTTTTGTGTTCAATATTAATTCCTACAATTAATAGTTTTTTGTAATATTAAAGAAACAACAAAAAAAATTTATTTTGAAATAGACTATTCATGTTGCAGACTTTCAGGTACATATTTTTTTCTGAATTTCAAGCCCAAATAAAATTCCGCTGGAAAAACAACGGCTACTTTTCTAGAGTTTTAGGTTTCCAACGCCCATTCAATAACTAGTATGTACATTTTGTTATAAAACACTGTATGCTGTTTTATTCCTTCTTTATCTATCATATTCAGTAGTATTATTATTATTATGGTCAATAGTTTCGATTGATTTGGAATAATTATCTTGTTTTCAAAAGAAGAAAAATTGTAAAACAGAGAAAAATTACGACAACCTTTTTTACTTATGTAGCACGACACAATACCGTCATTAAAAGGCTGTGAAGACTACGTGATTAGCACAAGGATACCAAGCACTGACCGTGAGGAATTATATGCTAATTTTACATTGCCTCTAACCACAGGCAGATAACATAGCAGCCGTCTGCAGTCCACGGTTTCTCTACATTTAGTATCAGGGAGCGAGGAGTACAGCTATAAAAAAAAAAAAACATTAAACTGCAGTACAAAGTTCATGTAACTACTAACCCTTATTCGTAACTTGTATAAATTTATTTTACTTATACAAATGAGGCGTTTCATGCGAAACTTTACAGGCCCACCACGCGAGAGCTAAAAGTCTCGTTTTTAGGTTATTTGCTCGGCCTTATTCCCATCCTTAAAAAATAATGCAAATCGCATTCGGTGGATTTTAATCAGCTTTCCGATGGTGTGGTTAGTTTTCCGAAAAAATTTCATTTTTACTAAAAAAAATACAAAACATGCTATATCTCGAAAAAGGCATTTTTAGTATTATTTTTGATAGGCTACATGGAAAGCTGAGGTTTTTTTTACATTTAAAACACCTTTTTGCACAGTGTGCTCTCATTGAAAAATTCGAGTAAAGCGACAAAACGACATTTAAAGCAGAATACTAAACTACCTCTTAAAAACTACGGCAACTGTATTAATGTAGTAGTATGCAGTAACTCTATTGAAAAATGTTTCTTAAGTGCAGAATGTCTATATTGTCCCAATATGTCAATATGTCATCGTTACGCCCCTATCTTCTTAAATATTTTTAAAATCAAACAGGAATCGTGGTTCTAAACATACAGATGTGCCATTTCTACACAAACTTTAAATTCTTATGAGATTATTATTTTGCTACGTTTTGCTACGAAGCAACCACTTTTTATTAATCAACTGAAAGAAGATTTAAAATGTGGAAAATTGATTGTAACTTGTGATGTTTCGGAAAATTATGCGTTTGTTATACAGAATTCAACCCAATATTTTCATTGGAACAGTAACCAAGCTTCCATTTTTACAGATGTAATTTATTATAAAGAAAAAATAAGCTCAAACTCATAAGTATTGCTATTTTTTTTCGATAACCCTAATCATTATACAATTGCTGGATATGAGTATCAAAAAGTTATAATAAATCATTTGAAATCCAAGTTTGTAGTAAAGAAAATTTTTACATGACTAATGGAGCCAGTCAACATGTCAAAAATAAAAGAAATTTTAAACACGTATTTTTTCACAAAAAAGATTTCAAAATTGATTGTATCTAATATTTTTTTGCTACTGCTCATGGAAAGGGAGCGTGTGACGGTATTAAAGCCAACTTGAAGATAAGTGAAAGATGTGCAAGTCTTTAAGCTTTCTCTAATAACCGAATTTTAACAGCAGAAAACTTGTACATCTAGACAAAAAAATTATTGCAAGAAAAAAAAATTTTTTATCAAGTAGAGTCGTACGAAAAACATTGAATTAAACTTAAGTCTCAATTTGACGAAGCAAAAATAATACCAGGTACTTAACAATTCCACTCTGTCATGCTAATCGATGATTAAATATGGAAATTAAAAAACCTCTATAAACTCTGAGTATTAATTTTTTCCTGAACAAAATGATAAACCCAAAAAACTTCATCTAAAACTAAAAATAATAGAAAATGTTTGTATAAAAAAATTTTTTGAACTAAAAATATTAGTTAATTTGAGCGAAGTGCGGCACGGGACCGTGCCAGCCCTTGGCGCGAGGGAAAGTAACCACACCATTTGACTTTGCGGAGCACAGTGCGGCCGATTCCGAAAAAGCTGGCCAAAAGTAGAAAAAAAGTATCTAGTTAGGGTTTTTCTTTCTAATACGTTGGCTTTAGTATAATCGTAAGAGTCATGAAATACTCATAAATTTGACGATTTCTGTTTATCTGCTTCGTAGTAGTTGTTGTAGTTCTAGCTTTGTTCGAGCACTGTTGATAGTGCTATGATGTTACTGAACGACGCATGTGTTTAAAGTGGTATAGAAATAGTAATTTAAAAATAATTTTAATCAGATAGAATGGAATCAACTTCTGAAAGTAAAACAAGAAAAAAATTTATTAAATGATAATAATTTTATATGTGCAGTTAATTAGTAAAATGAAAATTATTATAAACTTTAGTATTTGAAATCGTTCGTTTATCACACGTTACTATGAAAAAACTATTTTGTTTCGCGTTGTTCGGCCACAATACTTATTTTAAGTTGTACTTGAATGTATTTTGAATATATTTAAAAAAAAAGTTGTTCTCTAGACAATCAAGATGCAAGACAGAGCTCAGCCACTCTCTTAGTTCATATCAGAGTTCACGAAACCAGTAAATTAAGTGGGGGGACAAACATAATCGTAACTCATGGTCGAAAGTGAAAATACAGAGAATAAGTTTCCATGGTTGTGTCCAATAGGTACGAGTGTATGTGTCCCACCAAGTAATTAGTGCAGCTGGCGAGGCTTTGCTTCCCCACGTAGGTCTTACCGCGCAATCGCGTCAAACCTTCCGTTCACGCTTACATCGACAATAATCGTAATTAAAATATTCTAGCAGTATTGTAACTAAGAATATTTCTGAAATAAATATTTTAATATTAAATAAAAAACTAATTGCTGAACAAATCAGTTAAACAAACAGAAAGATAGGAAATCAAATAATTATTTACTCTTTTTAAAGCAATGTTGGCTAAGTGGTAAGCTTGATTGTTACTGATACAACGCTATTCTATGGGTCATTGATTCGATTTCTGGTGAATGCAGATTTTTCAAAAACTGTTTTCATCAGGAAAAGTTCCTATGTTTCGGGGCGGGTTTTCCGAGGAATTTTCCTTTAGAGTAATACTGGGGTTTTTTCCTTGCCCCAAAGGTCTTCGGGCCTGAGTGAATGCAAAACAGTGTTAGGCGGATCTGATACGCCAAGAAGGAATCGCCAGCCCTACCGGCGTGGAGTAGTCCCTGAATCATGGGACTTCTCCGGGGATGTTAATTAGCCTGGATCCGATGCTTCGGCAGAGAGCACCGGCTTAACCGGCGAGGAGTGGACGTCCTGAAATATGGAGTTCTCTCCAGGGAAAGGCTACACAGTGGAGAGTGGACTTGATGCACCATTTGGTGCAGAGAGTGTCAGCTTAACTGGCAAGGTGTTTTACCGGAGAACTCAGACTGTGCCCATAGATTAGGTATAATATCAGTAAAAGGGTTGGAAATAAAAGAAAATAAGAAGAAAACCATAAATACGAAGAAAAGAATAGAAGAAAATCATAAATACAAACGGTAGGATTCTCATAAATGGATTACAAAAATGGGTGGTTTACTATAAATGGCTGTTAAGGTGTGAGAAGGATCTTTACACGTCTTGAAGCGAAAGGCGAGTTAGTCACAGACTATGTTATAGCGAACCAAAAGGCAACGGACGTCATAAAAAATGTGAGTAGATGAGAGTATAGAAAACAAGGAATAACAGTAGAGGGAGGAGAGAATATGAACGGAAGAGCTGAAGAAGAAATTAATAACAAAATGTTAAGGCTGGATATTTGATGCAGAGATGAATAAGAAAAGGTGTAAAGCCATTAAGAATAAAGTAAAAATTATAGTACCTAAAATAAAAAAGACAATCAAAAAGTGGAGCCTGGGAAAAATCCATGAAACGACAAAGTGGGGACAATCAACAAAAGAGAAGCTAAAAAAAGCGGCTGGAGATGGAAAACAAGAAATGATATCAAGCATTTAGTACGAAGTGACGAGAAATGAATATAAGACGTTATGTAAGGAAAGGAAGAAAGAATTAGACATCCAAAAAACACGAAAAATTAAGTACATAAAGACGAAAGCAGCAACATAGAAGTTTACTAACAAATTTATATAAAAAAAAAAATCATGAATGGACAAAAACATTACAATATGAAATAAGAAGAAACATTTTTTTGCAATATACCTTGCAAAAAAATTGATGAGCAGACGCTTACACAAGACAGAGAAAAAGAAAGACAACAATAGCGACAAAGAACACGTAGAGTATTGGACAAAAACTATTCAGATTCAACTACAAAATATATATTTTGTTGTTCAGCTAACTTGTGGAGAGTATATAGCGCTGAGAATAGCGCTGTAGAAAGAAAAAATGTAGAGATGAAAACATTAAGTAGGCGTGCGTAGTCTAAAGAAAAATCTCGTTGAAACGTCTCAAGGCTTCTTTATTAAGACGCGAGATCTTGGAGCGCTGAAAGGACTCACAATGTTTGGCCTTGAACTGCAGCCTGTTTGGGAATTGGTGCATGAAAATTTTTAAAATAATTTCTCAAACCGTTGTAGTAACATGATGATAATAAAACAGTCGTATTTATACATGAAGAAATAATTAATTATTTTGTGTTGAAATGCATGTAATATAAATAACTTATTTTACATTGATGTGGGACCAGATTTAATCACCAACTCCCTCCCCTCACCCCTTCGTCAACTAAAGAATTATGAATTATTCCCTTAGCCTTTTTTTAAAACATAGAGAAAAATCTTAATATTTCTTCGTTAAATTAACTCAATAAAAAATATTCTACGAAAATAAAGCCTCCCTCGCCTCAGGCTCCCATTATGTCTCAAGTGGCCCCCCTACACTGACCTGCATAATAGTAGTTAAAAGCAAATTACTGAATATGATAGATATGATCATAAATGATACAGCTGTTAGACCAGATTCAGTTATAAGCCCCATTCACCATTCCTGAACCCCATTACTCACTTGCACAGCACGCTCTAGAAGAGAGACCCCACGTATGAATTTTAACAGAAGGTTAAACTTGCTTGGCATGGAGAAAGTGTGAATACATGTGAAGGTGCAATATGATTGCATACACATGCATAAATAAATAATACTTCTTTAGTTGTCTAGTGATATTCTGGAGCTTGATTGATTTGAATTTTAAGAATAAATGAGCAAAATGTATTGGAAATTCAGATTGATTGATTTATTATTGGCATACAATTAAAAATACATGCTAATTTCCTACCTACTATGTTAATTTTTCCAGTATTAATAATAGCGGAACGTGTATATATATNTTTTTCAAAACTTAGTGGTAAGTACAAAGATAAACTTTCCTGCAGGTGAGATTGGTGAGGAACAAATTTAGTTGTTAGCACTTATTACAAAACTGGTATCAAAGCACATCCCTAAACTGGTCAGAAAGCCCATCCCCAAACTGGTCTCAAAGCACATACTCAAACTGATCTCAAAGCCCATATATATCTTGAGCTGCTGCTCCTGCACTGCTACTGTATTCGGAGTCGGTCGTACAAGCTCGGAAGCGGTCAAGTTTTGTGGTCTTAAAGGCTTCTCTGATCTTTTATCGACTTCGTATACCAAGTCGTATATACATACATGCACCCGAGCAGAAATGACAGTTGGTTCCTTCTTTATTTCGTGGGGCCCTTCTTAGGCAGCCTACTGAGGGCACAAGTAGGCGCGTCAGGGGACGTGCGTGAGGTACTTATTAGGGCAGCCTATATAACCTACCTTTATCTTACCTTACGAATTGTATATATCGTCATATCAGCTATAGTCGCAGTATTAATTGTAGCGTAAGACTATACATAGGCACACAAGTTTAAAGTGCTTATATTTAATCCTATCTGAATAAACAATGAGTATTCCTATGAACATGAGATTGACAAAATCAGTTAACATAACATTTGTTGTCAACTAAAAAAAGTTTCTCAAAGTACCGGTTTTGGAGTCGATCGTTGTTGCTTCAAAAAACTGCGATAAAAACTATTTAAAAACCGTACTAAAATTATAAAATTTTCATATGTTACAGTTTGTACGCTGTAATTCAACTGTCTGCTATCAAGTCAAGTTCATCTATCATTCAATAGAGTCAATTTGTTTTTGTATATAAAAAAAAAGTGAACTGCAGTGTGAGCAGTTCATTTGTATTTATTACTTGATTATTATTTAAAAGTACTTAAGAGTTAACTCATCCAAATCATGTACACATATTGTTAATTTGCAATCATCAGTGAGTGACATTTTTAAGGTTACATTTACATCTTTATTTGTATAAAAATTGATTTATGAAGAAATTAAATATACTTCGTTCGAAAATAAGCATGACTTTTATTTCCTTTTAATATGTATATTCCTTAATGGAAATATCTAAATTTATAAATTGAAAGATGTTTAGATAATTTCAATTGAGGCAGCCTAGTCAAGGCCTACCAAACGCTCCCTAACGCTGCCAACGTAGGACCTCAGTAGGCTGTAGAGGCAGCCTAAGTAGGCCCTACTGATCGCCTACTTACAATTACTGCTCAGACAGCTACATGTACCGTCCATATATTTTATACTATTTTTCATAAATTTATTTTATAGATTTTTAATTATATTGTTCGTTTTATTTCAGAACATAATCCTTCCTTACATGTTTGCCAGTAAATTGTTGGATGTTTGAAACATTTATATGTGTGTATCCTTTGGCATGTGTATGGGGATATCCGCTTACTTTGCTGGAAGCATTGGTATCAAATAATGATTCGTTGCCAGCTTCGATTCTGCCAGGGGTCCCAAGACACCTCACGCGGTTTTTTTTTCTTCTTTTTTTGAAATTATCCAAACCGATCCAAAAGAAAGATTTTATGCGTAAAATCATTTTTCAATCAAAATAATCCTTTAAAATAAATTTTCTCCCTTATTTAACTTTAGCTTACTTTTTTCTAGACTCTTTACCACCCTACCCCCACACAGCCCTTCAGTAGTCACATGCCTCTTACTGCAGAGTTTTTATCCTCCACCGCTCCCAAAACCATTTTTGTGGAATCTAATTGGAATCTTACTAACCATCTCGGATATTGACACCAACCTGCACACATGTATGTATATATGTAACTTCATTTTAAAATTTAACTATTCGGAAACTACGATGAGACATCAACCCTCAAAATAAACTAATATGATAACATGTATTATAAGGAGGTATTTTTTATTATACCAAGAATTAGAGATTGAAATTTTTTTTTATACTTTCATTTCTTTAAAAAAATCAATAAAAATAATAAAAATCATTTGAAGATCGCGCAAATGCAATAATTGGCGCTATAATTACGCACAAAAAGCTAGATAATCTATGTGCATGGATTATCCATGAATATATATAATCGATAGTGAGCAGAGACATATAGCAAGTTACGACGGAGAATCATCTGCGAATTGGTTACGAAAGACACTGACGCGCAAGGTAACATATCCTTCTCTAGCGGGCCTGGAACGCGGACATCCGCTGCTAACCTAGACCTGGAACTCTTTTGTACATCGATAGACACCGCGGAAAGAACACGCTAAGAAGAATAGGATATGGCACGAAGGCCAGTATTGTGAGCATCAGTGTAAGTATATCCATTAGTGTATATCCACTACTTATAACTGCACTGAGAGAAAACTAGCGCGTCTGCTGCTCCGCAAGTACAGCCGTTGCGCGAATTAACCAAGCAGCCCTCGACTATATCAGTGGCGCGTCAGCTGCACCACTTGGGCTGTCCAAGCGTCCAGTGTGGATCGTCAGTATGTACTTTACATAGTGCAGCTACCAAATGTGTCTATAGTCCGTCAACGAGTCCAACATACGGAACAGCACTTGGTATATATGGTACAGCAACCCGTACTCTTTTTATCACTATTTTATAAAACGTATAGTGCTTTAGTATATTTATTGCGGATGTACGTTGAATGAAGGATGGACCACTTCCTTTAAAGATATATAGCATATTCCTATGACTTCATGAAGTGGTGTCGTGGTAAATAAACTTTTTTTAACTCTCATAACCTTATTTTTATTAGACAATACATTTGTATTAATATAATATAAGCGATATTCTTCTCTTGCCTTAATTTAAATGAAATAACGGAAATAAGCTTAATTTTGAAAAATTAACGACTTCCACCTATGTTAATTATATTCGTAAATCGTTTAGTAGGTATTGTCGGGTTGACAGGGGACTTAGATTATATATAGTGAAAAGTTTGTTTAAAAAGTACACTGGCTACAATAATAAGGAAAAAATTATATTCTTGTTATTAGTCACCGTATGCTGAAATATTTGTTTTTTCATGATAGAAGTGGTAGTATTTGTAAAAAATATTNATGGATGTTAATTATATTCATATTTTTTTAGCTATTTAGGATGGTTAATACAGTTTTTGGAAATCTGCAATTTTATAATTTTAAGTACTCATGCTGTAAAAATTAGAAAGACAAACCGTTAAAAGGCAATGCTGAAGGGTATCAAACTCAACTTTTGAATTTTAAATGAACTTAGTAAATGCTCCAAACAGTTAATAAATTGTACATGAATATCTGTAGCTTGGAACACGGAACGTATCAAAAAGACTTTTATTTAACATTAGTTTAACAAGTTTTCACTAAAATGTTGTTTATGATTTTCACGACAGTAAAAAGTTATATATGCGACGAATTTTTTTTTGCATGTAATGATTAATGACTTTTCGAGGATTTCAGTAGAATGATTGTAGTTTTGGTTAATTTAGTTTTTCATTATTTGCTTGGATTTTTTCAGTTCATAAAAATAATATAAAAGAAGTTTTACTGTTGTAATTGTAATGTTTTAATAAAAACCTTCTTTATTGTATATTAAAATGTATGACTGAAATATGTTGCTTTTTTAGAATGTAGCATCTATCATCTTTTTGTGGCCCTATTCTACTAGTTAGTTACGTCATAATCCTTGCATGAGAGTGTATGTACGTAGAATACGTTCATTTAATCTTAAAGCTCAAGGTAGAACATCTATGTACTGAATAAGTCAAATGAGTGTAGTGCGTCATTCATCGTAGAATGTCGATATCGTACCCTGGTAGCACAGTCTTTGCAATTCTAACGTACTTCTTGCACAAGATTTACATTGACAGCGAAATTGTGTAAGTCTGCATCTAGTCTGCTTCCAAGATCTAACGTAATTCTGATGCACGACAGAAGACAAGACTCTTGCGTAAGAAGTGCGCAAATCTGATGGTCAGTCAAGTGTGTTATTCTTTTGATTTGAGGCAGTTCCGCTTGCAGCAGATTTGCGCAAGATTAGCGTGCAGGCGAGTGCACAAAATCCTTGCGCAAGAAGTGCACAAATCTGACGATCAGTCGAGTGCGGTTTTTGTCTTGACTCGGCGCACTCCTGATTGCGGCAGATTTGCGCAAAATTTTCGTGCAGGTGAGTACACAAGTAAGTAAGTAAAGCTTATAAAACCATGTGGTATAACCACGTTCGCTCTCAAATTTTAATTTTACAGAGTATTATATAAAATGCGCAAAAGTTACAAATTAGTTGACAAAAATAGATTTACATTTGAAATTAAGAGAAAAATTCATTAATAAATAAAAATAATGTATGAAAAATAAAGGTACAGAATTTAATACAAGTTATATAAAAACAAAAAAAACAGAAAAACCAACACAAAATTAAAAAAAGTGATGGTCAAGTCGCATGCATTAGTTTAAATTTATATGAATAAGTTTATATTTATATGAATTAGTTTAAATTTATGTGAATCCAGTGTAGAGTTTATAGATGTAATGTGTGATTAGTTAATCAAGAAGAATAAAGGGCGTAAAAACAGTTACAGTCTGGGGGATAACCTGCATTCAAAACTCCAGTCATTTTTATCAAGAATAAGGAGGATGTTGAATAATGACTGCTTGAAACTAT
>NW_019379761.1:460475-475816 GCF_000648655.2 Copidosoma floridanum | reverse complement strand
ATAATAATAATAATAATAAAAATAATAATAATAATAGATTTAAGTAACCTTCAAAAAAGTAAGATGTAGGCTAGCACGATCTATTGTTTGTATACTAATCATACATTAACTCATGATTTAATAACCTAAAATTTTCCAAATGGGTGACGTTGGTGGGGAGAACTGGCGCTGCTTGTCATTGTAACACGTGCCATTGATAAGATCTCCCAACGGCGGCCACTGTAATTATTTTGCTCTATAAGATATGACATAGACAAAACCCCCCAAATGAGAACAGCACCGTCAGCGTCGATCCGCATAGCGAATATGGTAGTTGCTCATTTATCAGTTGGTGTCACTACTTTATATCCTCAAACCTTTGATCATGAACAATTACGATTTTCACTGTCGTAATAAAGTGCGTTTTTAATCATAACTGATTTCCTTATTAAATTAATGATTTGGAGAGAGGTCCCTTGAGGCCTTCATTTAGATGAACCACGTATGTGAAATATTAAATATTAATTATCTGTCTGCCATTCCAAATCGGTAGTGCATCTAAAATTAGAAGTCAAAAAGTGTCATTATAGCAAAAACTCAAAAATACTAGGAAAAAAAAATATCTTTGTATAGCCGAAACATAGACTATTGAAAAAGGGTCTTAGGCAACAGCTAGTTGTAGATCAAACGTTGTTAAATAAATTGTTCAAGTTAAAACAATCAGATTTTTAACAATAGCTAAAAAACTGTAAATTCTTTAAAAAAACGTTAAAGTGGAACATTTAGCTTGTAAAAAGACCTACAAGATGTCGCAAGAATTTATAAACTCGGATAATTTATTCATTCGCAAAGTTAAGAAAACCCTCCAAATAGGGAATTTCGTCAATTGTTAATAACTAACAATCCTTTTATTCAAATGTTATCAAATCAAGAATAAATTGTGTGTTTTTATGGTGCCAATAAATGCTCCCAATTTCAATATAATCGTCTGTATAGTTTTCGCAAACAGTTAATTATTTATTAAAATGTATCTTTGTTGATAGGCTGTCAATTTTTTGTGGACACTTTAGAATGGTGACTGAAACCGGATTATCTTTTTTAATAGTTATATTTTTAGGTATGATGTGTACCTTATCGATTTGTGCGGATTAAATTGTTTAAAAATGCCTTTGAGAAGCAGGTACGTTTGAACGTTATAAATAAATGGAAGAGCTTCCTTGTTTTTCATCGTACAGGTACGTGACTAGGTTCATCGTGAAGCTGCAATTTTTCTACGAATTAAAGGAAAAAAGTGGCTCTAGGTCATTTTGCTTTCAATTCACCGTCATTTTATTAAAAAAAAATTTTTTTTACTAAATCGGCACAGTCAATTGATCATTAAATTAGTTAATGTAATGAATGTGCAAATACCCATGTTAACTTATAATGATCATGACAGTTTCAAAAATATTAACAAGAACAGTGACCACTGCTACCAGATTATTGTAAGTGATATATTTTATAAAAGTAGCTGATTAAAAATACAGTATAAACCTCGTATTTAGCAACATATTAAATAATTTTTTTCACTTATTCGAAGTT
The DNA here is from genome assembly GCF_000648655.2 of Copidosoma floridanum. The sequence goes on along the minus strand of NW_019379761.1, from coordinate 474,256 downwards.
GAATTATTGCATCCATAGTTAAAAAAAAATGTTTCTATAGTTTTTTCACTTAGAAATGTACTATGATTGAGAAGTATAATCATAAAAACTCATATCAAACATATACATATCTGGAACATTGCACGTGAACGGAAGCAAACAAATTTTTTTTCCTATCTCGGGCATTTTTGAAGGTTGCGTGTGCCCTCATGCAGTAGGAAAAATAGTGTTCAGTACATCAGCGCCATTTGACCGGAGTTATTTTACGTCTCTTGGGCCCTGCTTTGTATAGGTCCCTCGGACAGCAAAATAGCCCCAATGGCGATGGCACTTATCCGACGGAAACTACCATTTTTTCAGTAAAATTCGAAAATATGCAAGGGGATACTTTTAACGTATTAAATTATTGCAGGCGAAGTAGTTACTGTAAATGTCGAAAATCATTAAAAAAAAAACATTATGACTTTGACGAAATTAAAAGTATTGATATTATTCCAATTTTATTTTTTTGTTAAAGACGCAGTAATACACTGTTTGACATCGAAATATAATTCTTGGTTAAAGCGGTTTCTTATAATGTCTGACGAAAGCAAAACTAATAATAATAATAATAATAATAATAATAATAATAATAATAATAAAAATAATAATAATAATAGATTTAAGTAACCTTCAAAAAAGTAAGATGTAGGCTAGCACGATCTATTGTTTGTATACTAATCATACATTAACTCATGATTTAATAACCTAAAATTTTCCAAATGGGTGACGTTGGTGGGGAGAACTGGCGCTGCTTGTCATTGTAACACGTGCCATTGATAAGATCTCCCAACGGCGGCCACTGTAATTATTTTGCTCTATAAGATATGACATAGACAAAACCCCCCAAATGAGAACAGCACCGTCAGCGTCGATCCGCATAGCGAATATGGTAGTTGCTCATTTATCAGTTGGTGTCACTACTTTATATCCTCAAACCTTTGATCATGAACAATTACGATTTTCACTGTCGTAATAAAGTGCGTTTTTAATCATAACTGATTTCCTTATTAAATTAATGATTTGGAAACGTAATATTTTATATGACTGAACTATAACAAAAAATTTATGTATATACGTTTAGTTTTAGTTAAATTTACTATTATTACACTATTACGTACTTAACTTATATTTTGTACAGTCATCCCATGATTCAAAACAACTGAAGTGCAATAGAAATTCTGATAATTTGTTAAGTATGATTTATGAACATAGATTGATTTGTTACTTGTATCTTTAAAGACATTATTGTTGTATCTCATTGCAACCTTTGTTTGAAAATATAATATATCTACTAAACATCTCGTCTCGTCAACGAATTTCAGTTAGTAGCCCATCTTCCAAAAATTGTAAATAACGTACAAAATATTATATATAACATAATGTAAATTAAGGAATATTTTGATGTGACACGGATTTTCTGTCTTATTTTCTATCTTTATTTTTGTAAAATTATACATCACCAGCAAATATTATTGATGTGCATTTCTGTGGAACAGACAACCTAGTTATTGGCTTTCTTTAGACATGTATCGTTAATATACTCTGAAGGTGTAAGAGAAGTTATTTATGCAAATGATGTATAATACTTCAATTACAACAGGAAATTTGTTGTACTCTACCGTGACGTGTATTTCATCTACCATAGTACGGTTATTGTTACTAACAATAATATCATAATTATAAAGAGAAACAATAAGTAACACAACGAATAATAGTCTCTGAAAGTACGCAAAGTTCAAAAAGTTTATTGCTGCGTATGTGTGGGTATTCTTGATGACTTCCATAAGCTTCGAGATATCCACCAGCAAAGGGTCAACTGAAATTTTTTTATAGATTCGTCATCCGTATCTATTAAAAAATACTGAAGGCTCTATTGACTTTTCGTGCTGTCGGTTTTCATTGGACGTTTGGTACTGAACTATTTTTTCATGTTTGAAGAAGAATTGCCAAGTCGTTTAGTTTCCAGGAGCACCGGAAAAACTACTTATTATCTGATTTTATCTTTGCAAATCATTCAAAATTTTTAAATAACAATGTGATGTTTATTATTTAATTTATTTCAAGATATTATACACCTTGCTAAGTTTGTCGGAAGTTGTATTTAGTAGGTCTTTGACTATCGTATTTAAACAATAAGTACCACAATGAATAATAGTCTCTGAAAGTACGCAATGTTCAAAAAGTTTATTGCTGCGTATGTGTGGGTATTCTTGATGACTTCCATAAGCTTCGAGATATCCACCAGATGACGGAGCACTGAAATTTTTTTATAGATTCGTCAACCGTATCTATTAAAAAATACTGAAGGCTCTGTTGACTTTTCGTGCTGTCGGTTTTCAATGGACGTTTGGTACTGATTTGTTTGCTTCACAATCAGAACTATCACAATCAGAACTACGAGAAAAATGGCCAGAAATATATGGACGTAAGTAAATGAGGAAATAGTTATTTCCGGGTATTTAGAGAGTTATAATGTAGTCATAACGGAAAATGTGATCTATTTTTTACGTCATACAAATTTTTAACCAAATATGAGGGTGATCTGAATATATCATGATGTCTGTATGCATGTATGTGTACTCAATCGAGTTTTTCAACTAACTTATGTAAAGCTCGTAAAAATAAAACTTTTTTATTTAGTACGTTTTTCTCTAAAATGACTTCTTAATGATTTTATCGGCAAAAATCTTTTTAAAATGAACAAAAAATCATTTTCACCATCTAATTTTAGTATATTACATTTGTAAACAAAATGTTAAGTACACAAATTGTGCCTCTTTTAATGATACAATTTTTCATATTAACGGATTTCACCTACGGTATTGTTGTAATACAATAAACAACGGAAAACTTTTTACAACAGCTGAAAAATCGATTTGTAGCATGTATGCTTGTTGTTTTATATTCAAAGGTACAATTTTGATACTGAGACTCGCAATCAGTTAGATATAATACAATAATGTACAAATAAAATCCTATTATTTACATAACACTTTTTGTTCTGGTAATACGATTAACTGGTACTTGTTCCTGGCAACTCTGGTCACACGTTTACGCCAATCAATACTCGTGTAGGAACACGGTTTAATAATACATAATATGTAAATAGCTGTAGCAACAACCGATATCTTTTTTCAGTTTTGAAAAGGCAGCTAAATTTATAATCTATAAGGGTATGAAGTCAACGATGATATTGACCGAATTTTTTTTAGAATTAATCGTATCGACTCCTACAATTCAATTTTTTTGAAAATTTTAAATTTCCTTACATAAGTCGCTGATGTATACCTACTTTTTCTCCCAAGGGTGGAGTAAATGTCTTTTGTTCCTTTATAAACAGATGAGGTCGTAAAAGTTTATTTCAGTGTACAGTGGTACATCTATGTGTATTTGTCTCACTCACTTGTCCCCTGGATTCTCTCAACTAATTGTAGCAAATCATAATTTACAACTATTTTGATTTTCAAAAATTTGTAGTTTACTGTCAAAACAAACAGTTTTATACGTAATATCACTTTCTGGTAGATAAGTGCTATCACCGCTGGTGGTATATCGGCCCAAGAGACCGTAAAGTTAAATTATTGATATTATATTAACTAAAGCATGTAATAAAGTTACACTAAGCATATAGGCATTGGTCCCGAAAACACAGCATAGAAATAGTATAGCCAGTCAAAAATATTTACTAATTATTGCTAAAATAGATGTTTTATTACAAAAATAATTAATTAGTAAATAAAATAATGATAAAGCTTTGTTCCAATAAATTATTTTTCAGTTTCGTTGATTTAAAAAAAAAAAATAATAATAAATGTGTTCAAAAATGCAGTTTTTTGCGGTTCTTTATTTTACAACATTATCTGTTCCGGAAACCGAAAAGATAACTAAAATTCTTACAGAATAATTTATTTGGATCATAATAAATAACAAAATAAAAACGAGGGTGTTTTTATCCGAGTGCATATATGCATACATGTCATACATCATCATTTCCTCGATTGATTTTTATAACCTTTGATACACTAAAAGAAATTTATAATTTCATTAAAATATCCGAAAAGTTACTTTAGCCAATATTCGATCGGGTAATTGAGGAAATATCAAAGACATTCGTTATGTACACTTCTTAAAATTGTGGAAACCATCTGTACTCCAAACCCTTGTAAAAATTATGCCAAAAAATTGAAAATGAATGTTATTGTAAATGATGCATGAAAGTGGGGGTCAGTTAAGTCTTATATATAAATCTAAATGACAACATGCGTTATTGGTATTTTGAAAATTAGATACTTTGTAGTTCAAAACGTTGAATGTAACTTAAATAAATACATAAACAAGAAAATGAAGAAAATATATAAGGAAGCTTCGAGCAAACACATTTACTGCGATTTTTTTCAGGATAGTTAAATAATAAGTATCGTTACCGCAGTACCACTCCCCGTAACTACCGCTTAAAGGGGAAAAAGCGATTGCTGGAAATTAGATTTTTAAATATTAGCATTCATCCACTAGCAAAATCAGTTTGGTTATGCGACTTATAAGCGTTAAAACATGGCTAACATACTTGAGCGTAGGTTTTAGACAGACGTGGTACGGGAAAAAACCGTACCAAGCTATGAAAAACTCATAACTAAGTGTGGTAGAGGATTTTCAATGAACTCGGTCTTTTCGTGTAGCATCATTGCTTCAGTTGTATTATGATAATTTGAAACTAATGTAATGTTGTCACTGTATGTCACGCTAAGAACTCTTTAGTTTTTTTCTCTCCGATTTTGTATAGAACCGCTATTTCAAATACTTTTGTAAAAAATGGCATCGATATAAATAAATATGTATGATATAAACAAAATACTGTACCACGTACAACAGCGCGTGTTATGTATTTTGTTGTTTTTTTTTACTTTACTTTTTTAACCATTGTCAAAAATAAAAAAATTAATAAGAACATACTATACATTTCTTTAAATTTTTTACATTTTAAATATACAAATTATGCAAAAACGAGTCCTCATATAATTATATACAATCAAACAACATACGAAATGGGGCAGTCGGGCTCCTTTAAAATTCNCATTAACTCATGATTTAATAACCTAAAATTTTCCAAATGGGTGACGTTGGTGGGGAGAACTGGCGCTGCTTGTCATTGTAACACGTGCCATTGATAAGATCTCCCAACGGCGGCCACTGTAATTATTTTGCTCTATAAGATATGACATAGACAAAACCCCCCAAATGAGAACAGCACCGTCAGCGTCGATCCGCATAGCGAATATGGTAGTTGCTCATTTATCAGTTGGTGTCACTACTTTATATCCTCAAACCTTTGATCATGAACAATTACGATTTTCACTGTCGTAATAAAGTGCGTTTTTAATCATAACTGATTTCCTTATTAAATTAATGATTTGGAGAGAGGTCCCTTGAGGCCTTCATTTAGATGAACCACGTATGTGAAATATTAAATATTAATTATCTGTCTGCCATTCCAAATCGGTAGTGCATCTAAAATTAGAAGTCAAAAAGTGTCATTATAGCAAAAACTCAAAAATACTAGGAAAAAAAAATATCTTTGTATAGCCGAAACATAGACTATTGAAAAAGGGTCTTAGGCAACAGCTAGTTGTAGATCAAACGTTGTTAAATAAATTGTTCAAGTTAAAACAATCAGATTTTTAACAATAGCTAAAAAACTGTAAATTCTTTAAAAAAACGTTAAAGTGGAACATTTAGCTTGTAAAAAGACCTACAAGATGTCGCAAGAATTTATAAACTCGGATAATTTATTCATTCGCAAAGTTAAGAAAACCCTCCAAATAGGGAATTTCGTCAATTGTTAATAACTAACAATCCTTTTATTCAAATGTTGTCAAATCAAGAATAAATTGTGTGTTTTTATGGTGCCAATAAATGCTCCCAATTTCAATATAATCGTCTGTATAGTTTTCGCAAACAGTTAATTATTTATTAAAATGTATCTTTGTTGATAGGCTGTCAATTTTTTTGGCCACTTTAGAATGGTGACTGGAACCGGATTATCTTTTTTAATAGTTATATTATTAGGTATGATGTGTACTTTATCGATTTGTCAAAATTTTTTAAGAACTCCTTTGAGAAGCAGGTACGTTTGAATGTTATAAATAAATGGAACTTTCTTATTTTTCATCGTATAGGTATGTGACTAGGTTCATCGTAAAGCTGCAATTTTTCTACGAATTAAAGGAAAAAAGTGGCTCTAGATTATTTTGTTTTTAATTCACCGTCGTTTTATCAAAAAACAATATTCTTTTACTAAATCGGCACAGTCAATTGATCATTAAATTAGTTAATCTAATGAATGTGCAAATAGCCATGTTAACTTATCCAACTATTTCTGTGTATTGATTTTGAAAGTTTGTAAGAAAAGTAGTAACGTCTTTTCGTTCGAGGTGATAATTAACGTATAATGACGTCACCGGCCGTACTCAGCTGCTCGTTGGTTTCGGTCCCCAGCCCTTCAAATCGCATCGACAGAAAAAAAGATCACTATCTCATCAACTATACTTGTAAAAATATTGATTAGATATATTTTTAACCTTCGCAGAATTAGTCCAAGCAACTAATTTAACAATAAATAATTTTTGTAACAAATGACCGGTTTTTTTTGTATCTAACTGCAACCCGTGTACGATGAATATGTGTGTATATGTATGTGTCACGTGTATACAAACATACACACATACACACATACACGTAGACACATTGGAAACGGTAAATATGTGAACCACGAAGAGCAATACCTCTGAATAATGAAAAAAAGAACAAATGTAAATAATATAAATATGGAGAGTAATGTTCAAATATATATTCAAAAATTTCCAAAAGGATTATTTATTTTTATCATTGAGGCATTCTTTGTAGCTTATTTTTGATTTTTTAAAACGGGATCTGCAGATTTCTTTTCCACTGAAGTATCCATCAATGCTTCTGATTTTATTTAGATTTTATCAATAGATATGTTTCAGAGGTAGGTGAGTACGATAATATTGTTAATATTAAATAAATTAACGTATACAGTTAAAATAGTAAATTGGGTATAGGGAGAGTATTTCGTTAATCAGCTTACCTTGTATTCATAGAATGTTGTCCACCAAGGCTACAAAAAATTACTTGTACAAAGATGATTTTTTTCCACCACCAAAATAGCTATAGCGTTCAGTTTTTCACTATCCTATTACTTCAAACAACTTTTTTATCAAATGTACTTGTGTAACGTGTCGTAATACGTCATTTGTAACGTAAATATATAGTTTAAAAATTTTCGGATAATTGCACCTTCGGTTAAATGGTTTTCGGATATTTTAACTTTCGGTAAACTAGTTTTCGGTGAAGCGAATCTTCGGAAAAATAGGCTTTCTGTAATTTAAACCCACGGTAAAATGAATTTTCGGATTTATGGATATTCGCTTAAATGACTTTCGCCAAATTCAACTTTCGGTTAGATGGTTATCGGTTTATTACGCACGCGGAAAATTGATTTTTATCAAAATAACTCTCGGTTTTGTGATCTTCGGTTTTTTGGTTTTCGTTAATTGGAATCATCAGAAAAATGACCGGCACTCACTAATGCCTTGAATAATTCTTTTATTTTGCTCGTTGTAATTGTTTTACAAAGATGACATGTTTCACAACCGTTGTTACCAAAAATTTAATGCATTACCATTAAAAGATTAAATTAAAAATTATATTAAATAAATAAATAAAATTAAATCGACCTCATGGCACTCTCTACTATTTTAACAAGCAACAACTATTGAAGACGACAGATTACTAAGTATATTTGTCCTTGCAATATCGAAATAGCCGCACTTTCTCAAATTTTAACTTTATTTTATGACAAACATAAGCACTTTCAGTTACCTTTACCAGACATTAAATGTTAAGTACAAAAGAGAATTGAGCAAAAAGTGCAGAAAAGAAAAATGCTATAAAAAAAACCTTGTTTAGTACAATTTGTTAATCATAAAAAAAAATTCACAGTTTACGATTAAAATCTTGTTCAACATCATAAAATACGTCAGAATCACTCAACTAGCTTTAATGGCTTATTAGTTAACATGCTAAACTCCTAGCTGGAGATACTCTAGGAGTCGTGGGTTTGAATCTTGGCAAAAAGTATCGAGATTTTTATCCGAGTCTTTTTCAATGGGCTGAGTATCCAGGATGCCAAACAACCACTTTTACGATTTTTAAAACAAATAGTCGATTTTTATGGTGATGTCTGGACCTCCAGGGGCTTCCTTTTCGAAAAAAAGCCAACATCTGGCAAGCTCATTGGGTCGAGTCGCTGTCGGTTATAAAAAAATCGGTACAAGGAATTAAGATGGTGTATTAGAAATGAGTTTCCCATTAAACTTGATAGTAGTAAAGGTGTGCTTGAGCCAATCGCTGCACTCTGTCAATAGTACCCAGTAGCATAGATGAATGAGTTGTCTGAGGGGTAGTTTCCAAGGGGCTCGCACGAAAGACTCGTACACCGGGCAGTTTGGACAAAAAGAGTTGAACGCGAAAAAATCTTTGATAAAGCAGATAACAAAAAGAGTCCTAGAAATAAAATACCATACCATACCATAGCATACCATACACATGGGTGTCATTCAAAATCTTTCTCACCAGAAAAAATGTAATTGTTTATACTTTTCTTCTCCCCTATTTAGTCTACAATTTGATACTAAAAACTAACTAGGAAATGGGCGTTTTTAGATTACTTGTTTTGGTAAGTATTATTCAACAATTTTTANATATATAAATATATATACATATTATATTACGGTAATATTTTTAGATATTTTAAATGTGCTACGCAAAACTGTAAGGGTACAGCATTCAGAGAGGAACAAGGAACAATGATGCTTCGACGTAAGCACTCTGATCACTGTTTCAAGAATGGAGACCAAGAACAGATCGAACAAATGAAAATGTGGCTGAAGTTGCAATGTCAAACGACATGCACAAAATATTTCAAAATATTTCAGGATGAAGAAAGCATGTAATATATTAGACGTACTATTTATAAGCCGACATACCATATTGGAAATTTTTAATGATTGTAGAAAACGGCTGTTTTCAGCACTGTTCCTTGTATACATATAAGTGTAGTAAGCGCAAGGGACTGTACACTATGCTCGACACTAATATGTATATATATATATACATATAAGTGTAGTAAGCGCAAGGGACTGTACACTATGCTCGACACTATCATAATTTATATTTAACAACTAAAGTCAGAAAAGTGTATGCTGCAAGTGCTATTACATTGTATTTATACTTTCTGTTATTGGTATATAAACATCAATGTTTTCCTTTTGTTCTCTTTCCAATAACAGAGGGACCGTTTAGAGTGAGCAGTCAGAGCCGCTGCTGGCTGCAGCTAGAAGCAGCAAGCAACCGTCAGGAGGCAGCGGCTGGCTGCAGCCAACAGTGGCTAGCCGCAACCTCATCCTCGTGCGGCCTCACTATAAACGATCCCTCATCATCATTGCTTCAGTTGTATTATAATAATTTGAAACTAATGTAATGTTGTCACTGTATGTCATGCTAAAAACTCTTTAGTTTTTTTCTCTCCGATTTTGCATGGAACCGCTATTTCAAATACTTTTGTAAAAAATGGCATCGATATAAATAAATATGTATGATATAAACAAAATACTGTGCCACATACAACAGCGCGTGTTATGTATTTTGTTGTTTTTTTTTACTTTTCTTTTTTATACATTGTCAAAAATAAAAAAAAAAATAAGAACATACTATACATTTCTTTAAATTTTTTACATTTTAAATATACAAATTATGCAAAAACGAGTCCTCATATAATTATATACAATCAAACAACATACGAAATGGGGCAGTCGGGCTCCTTTAAAATTCTTTTTTTTTGCAAAATTGTAANTTTAATATACATACAATAAAATACTATGTTAATTTGGTAAAAAAAATCTTACAACTCTAAAGTAAAAAAAAAACTGCCATACCAATTGTAATATAAGTATATCACGACTAAGATAGCTGTAACAAAATTGTAGTGTAAATTATTAATGTGAAGAATAATATCAAAGAAACAAAGGATGCAGATGCGTCAGAGTTATTTTTTCTTTTTTTTTATTTACTCATTTTTTAATTTTCTTATAACAATCTTGATTTAACGGTCTCCGCACGAAAATGCGATGAGAGTGAGGAAAATGGTGGTAACGGAAATTAGGCCGCGATCACATGGGGCGGAAACAACCAGCGGAACGTCACAGCGGATTAGCGGAAGGATAAAAGAGTGCCCCTAATGCAACTTTCATGAGTTATACATTCCGCTTCCACTGGGAAAAATGTCCATCGTGCACATGGAGCAAAACAGAAAAGCGGCGTCATGAGAGCAGCCAATGAGGGCATAGCTTTTCAGCGTCAAACATTTGATGTTATGCATTTGATATAAATTACTAATGCTTACCTATGATAAATTATGATACACGCATTACTATCATAGCTATAATAATCCTCAGATATCTGAAAAATTTAATAATAGTCAAAGATTTAGGTTATTTCATTATTTAGTCAACTCCTGCCGTTACGCTCCGCTTTGTTACGCTCCATGTGAACGATGGACATTTTTACCAGCGGGAGCGGAACGCGTAACTCGTTAAAATGATGGTGAAAGAACTCTTTTCTCTTTCCACTGTGATGTTCTGCTGGTAAATTTCCGCCCCATGTAACCTCGGCCTTTAAGGCTGAATATGAAGGGTCACGTCTCTTGTTAATTGTATGTAGATATACTTTTCCAAGAGCGCGCGGTGGCTCGGTCGGCTAGGTCGTGGATTGGCACGCGGGAGACCGTAGTTCAATTCCCGGCCAGTGCGACATTGTTGGGCAAGTACCTCTGTGATTGTTCACATGTGCTTTTTCACCACGCAATGCTCCTCGAGGAGGGTTTAGGCGACCTTCTCGCAGCAAAAATTGCNTCTTTTTTCAGTTTTGAAAAGGCAGCTAAATTTATAATCTATAAGGGTATGAAGTCAACGATGAGAAGATGGAGAGCTGAAGTTTACCCAACGAATCCTTTATCGATGCAGAACTGGGCTCAGGATATCGATGAAGGAAAATATGACAACATATTCAAGGGTACTACAGAAGAAACAGTTTCAATTCAAATTATAGAAGATCAGGATGCAATTATACATATATTTTTTTACAATGAAGAGTTCATCAAAAGATATGGAAACTCTCGAGTATTAACTCACTTGTTCCTTGATGCAACATTTAAAATAACACCAGGCGTTAACGGAGCCAAGCAAGTATTCAACATCGTAGGAGTTGTCTCTGGACATGTAAGAGTTCATGATTTATTATTATTATGATATTCAATTTTCCTCCTAATTTTTGGAAACAGATTATACAGTAATGGGTAATTCTGAATTCTAAGGTTAAATTTAAAATACTTTAATATTAATTCTCCTATATGACTTCAAGTATTCCCCAATGAATGTTGGATTTTCAATATTTTTTTGTGGTAGTGTGCAGAAAGAAGGTGTGTTTGTGTGCAGTTTTTAGTGTGGATAACATTTTTAGCCTATTTGGTGTTTGCCAGCGGGCAGCCTAACCTCCGTATGCCCAGAAAAAGCTATGACCCCTGCATCTCCGCCAGAGGCTGTCACCCCCAGACCCTGCTCAGACTTAGTAATAAATATTCCTCATTAATACTGGTAGACTACAATATTACATTTCCTTACATAAGTCGCTGATGTATACCTACTTTTCCTCTCAAGGGTGGAGTAAATGTCTTAAGTTCCTTTACAAACAGATGAGGTCGTAAAAGTTTATTTCAGTTTACATTGGTATATCTATGTGTATTTGTCTCACTCACTTGTCCCCCGGATTCTCTCAACTAATTGTAATAAATCATAATTTACAACTATTTTGGTTTTCAAAAATTTGTAGTTTATTGTCAAAACAAACAGTTTTATACTTAATATATTACTTTCTGTTAGATAAGTGCTATCACCGCTGGTGGTATATCGGCCCAAGGGACGGTAAAGTTGTAAATTGGATGGCACTTACATGACAAATCCTATTTATGTTAGTTACCGATAGCGCAATTAAGTTGAAATGTCCCAAACAACGACTGAAGTAGGCAAAAACTTTTTTTATTAAATTTACTTTCTGTAAATTTTTTGTGATTAAATTTTTTTCCTTGTTGTTGTTATTATAATATTATATTAATTAAAGCATGTAATAAAGTTACACTCAGCATATAGGCATTGGTCACGAAAACATAGCATAGAAATATTATAGCCAGCCAAAAATATTTACTGATTATTGCTAAAATAGATGTTTTATTACAAAAATAATTAATTAGTAAATAAAATAATGATAAAGCTTTGTTCCAATAAATTATTTTTCAGTTTCGTTGATTTAAAAAAAAAATATAATAAATGTGTTCAAAATTGCAGTTTTTGCGGTTCTTTGTTTTACAATATTATCTGTTCGGAAACCTTAAAGATAACTAAAATTATTACAGAATTACTTATTTGGATCATAACAAATAACAAAATAAAAACAGTTAAGTCAGTTAAGTCTGATATATAAATATAAATGACAACATACGTTATTGGTATTTTGAAAATTAGATACTTTGTAGCTCAAAAAGTTGAATGTACCTTAAATAAATACATAAACAAAAAAATGAAGAAAATACGTAAGGAAGCTTCTAGCAAACACATTTACTGCAATTTTTTTCAGGATAGTTAAATAATGAGTATCGTGACCGCAGTACCACTCCCCGTAACCACCGCGTAAAGGGTAAAAAGCGATTGTTGGAAATTAGATTTTTAGATATTAGCATTCATCTACTAGCTAAATCAGTTTGGTTATGTGACTTATAAGCGTTAAAATAAAAATACAAATTCCTTATTTAATACTACATTTTTTTTTTATTTCTTAATATTTTCTTCTTCGTGTTCTTTATACAGTGAGCAGAAAAAAGAAAGCGCGGGAGAGAAAAGACAAAAGTGGTTAGCAAAGTTTACCTTGATGAATTAAAAAAATAGGGTGAACCGTATGATTGGCTCATAGGGTAACATATATTTGAAATGTGTAAAAAACATGAACTGTTTAAAATGAATAATATTGCTCTACGATATATAAATATATATACATATTATGTTACGGTAATATTTTTAGATATTTTAAATGTGCTACGCAAAACTGTAAGGGTACAGCATTCAGAGAGGAACAAGGACCAATGATGCTTCGACGTAAGCACTCTGACCACTGTTTCAAGAATGAAGACCAAGAACAGATCGAACAAATGAAAATGTGGCTGAAGTTGCAATGTCAAACGACATGCACAAAATATTTCAAAATATTTCAGGATGAAGAAAGCATGTAATATATTAGACGTACTATTTATAAGCCGACATACCATATTGGAAATTTTTAATGATTGTAGAAAACGGCTGTTTTCAGCACTGTTCCTTGTGTAAAATAGTACATTCAATCTTTAGGGCCCAAAGCCCATTGTACGGTTGTTGTACGTTTGTACCCGAGTGGCCATCACTATTTTTTCGCCTTTCTAGAAAAGTGCTTTGCATCTTTGGCAGACTTTGTGTTGACTTGTGGGGATGAACATTCTAGCTCTCCGAGCCCATAGTTTCTTCCTGCCGTTAAACGCAAAGTATGCCAAAAATGTCATTCGCAACTTGGGCACAAATTTACATAAAACGTGCCCGTAATTC
>NW_019379761.1:426191-448676 GCF_000648655.2 Copidosoma floridanum | reverse complement strand
GAAAAAATTATAAAGGAAATTAAAACAACAAACCAGGGGGTATTAATGGGTCATGAGACCCACGGTAAGAACGAAGTTCTTTAAACATGAGATGAGTATAGACACAATTTCTCAGGTAACAAGTGGATCGCCAGACCCACAGGAAGAACGAAGCTCTGTAAACGTTAGTCCTGCATTCATGTTGTTAACTAAAACAAAAACTTGAAAAACGAATAAAATAAAAAAAAACAATAGTTTAGTATTCACGAAGTTCAACCATCATGAGTACTAAACTATTGGTTTTTTTTATTTTATTCGTTTTTCAAGTTTTTATTTTAGTAAACAACATGAATGCAGTACTAACGTTTACAGAGCTTCGTTCTTCCTGTGGGTCTGGCAACCCCCTTGTTACCTGAGAAATTGTGTCTATACTCATCTCATATTTAAAGAACTTCGTTCTTACCGTGGGTACCATGACCCATTAATACCCCCTGGGAAAGTTGTTTTAATTTCCTTTATAATTTTTTCATTTGTTTTTTAAAATGTTTACTTGAACACTAGTATCATACTCGTTGGGGATAAAAATTGAAGTAAAATTATAGATATAGTGTTTAATTTTGAGGTTATATAATTGCTCAAAAATATCAGTGCCATCTTTGTTTCAAATAAACAAATTATGTTAAAAATAGTAAAAAAATAATAAAGCCTAATTTGCATCGCAAAATATACATGCGATCTTATCGTAAAAGTAAAATAAACAATATTCCAACGTAGATAAAAATAAAGTGATTAATTAATTGCGCCTTTTTTACTTTTTACCATTTCGAACTTTAACTCTTTGTATGAAACATAAACATTTATGTTTCTTTTGATGTACGTTTAAGCATAATTCTGTGATTATTGATACAAATGACAATGTGATTATTGTCAAAAAAATCATTTATTCCGTCCTCCATTATTTATGTGTGATGAATAAAATAAAGTTTTGTGATAATTTACGACATGAAAATTTTTTTAACACGACCATCTGCTTTTCGGCAACCAGCGTTGGGTTTGGCGGATTCAATATCGGAACTTTTTTCCTAGATCGTATGTATAGCTATACGATCTAGGGAGAATGTGCCGCCGAGCAGACAGCAGTGAAGGAGTATTGCCAAAGACGGTACTCACAGCGCACGATAATTAAAAATTGTAATATTAATAACACAATTGCCTCCCAGGAGAAAATAATATAAATCTGAAAAAAAAAATAACTAAAGAAAACTAAAGAAAAACAAATAAAATAGAACACTTTTAGATATATTTTGTATGAATTTAGAAATTTATTTCAATAATATCGAATTTTTTCGTATTTTATTTATAACGATCTAACTTTATTTATTATTATCTATAACGCTTTAATGTTTTTCATATCAATTTGTTCAGTTTAAATATAGTGTGTTGAGCGTATGTGCATATTTGTAACAATTTGTGTGTATGTACATAATAAAATATGAAATAAATCACAAAAAAATTACGTAAGTTACGAAGTTTGTCGTTTTCGTAAATACACATGTCCAATCAGAGGCATTGTTCTGTAACGCACCAAACATAACAGTGCCATTTCTACATAATGTATCTAGTTGGGTTGAAACACTTAAGATCATCCCTATTAAAAAATCTTTACGTTAGATCAATCTTGAATATACGCTGACTTAAATGTTGAATCAACGCTGTATAAGTACTGAATCAATGCAGAATTAACGATGAATCAACAAAAATTCTACAAATAAAGAAATACTGGAATCAATCGTAACTTTCAACGTTAATTCAGGGTCGATTTAGTACTTACAGAGAAAAGTAGGGAGATTGCCAGTGTCTATGTTAAACAGTGTGCCGATGTTTCGGCGCTGATTTGAGCGCCAATCTATTGTGGCCAGCAGAGGAACCATGCACACGTTTTCTATTGGCTGGCGGCTTGTCAGCTCGGCTCACTGGGAGAGGTAAGGGGAGAAGAGTGAGGGAGACATGAGAATCTAAATGTGTGCATCGGTGATGGAGAGAGGAGATGCTAAACCTGTATGTATATGCATACAACAGGCTATATATATCTATAGCTATAGTTGTACACTGCTTATACGAAAAAGAGCTGCGCGTAATACTTTTCTCGCTTTTCCTCCCTGAAAGAAAGATAAGCTTTTTAAATGCAGTTGATCTTTTGTTCAACTATAAAAACAAAAACATAATTGTCAAGTTATTAACAATTTTTTTTTCATTTTTCAAAACATGACAAGCTCAACGCAATTAGTATATTATTTTGCTTTATTAATAAACGAGCGCCTTTATCCCAATAATCCAGTGCGCTCAATGGTTCTTCACTTTTATGATAAGTGAAATTATTGAATAATAAATAAAGGCATTCACCACAACGACACAGTATGCTCAAATATTTTTTGTACTAAGTAATATTATTTACTAATATACTGAACACCTTTACCCGAACGCCCCATTGCACTGATATCTTTATTTGTTAAATTATATTTTTTCACCATTAATACATAGCCTAATGGCAGTAATACGATAAAGCTTAAATTAAATCTCAAGCTTTGAAACTTTACGATAAACATATGTAAGTTTTAATCATCCCATAAACCAAGCTTTGTTAGCTGAGATGGCTAGAGCAGGAGGGTTATTGGCCACTGGTAAAACAAAATACGTCAGTAGTCATAAAAAAAAGTATAAAACATTTAAAGTAATGTTGTAATAAAAGAAAAAAAAAAAATTTGCTCCGAGTGATATTAGAACCCGGAGCCGCAAGACTAAATTTCACTCTCCTGCTATAGCCATCTCAGCTAACAAAGCTTGGTTTATGGGATAACTAAAACTTACATATGTTTATCGTAAAGTTTCGAAGCTTGAGATTTAATTTAAGCTTTATCGTATTATTGCCATTAAGATATGTATTAATGGTAAAAAAATACAAATTAACAAATAAAGATATCAGTGGAATGGGGCTTTCGGGTAAAGGTGTTCGGTATATTAGTAAATAATATTACTTAGTACAAAAAATATTTGAGCATACTGTGTCGTTGTAGTGAATGCCTTTATTTAGTATTTAATAATTTCACTTCTTATAAAAGTGAAGAACAATTAAGCGCACTGGATTATTGGGATAAAGGCGCTCGTTTATTAATAAAGCAAAATAATATGTTAATTGCGTTGAGCTTGTCATTTTTTGAAAAATGAAAAAAAAAATTGTTAATAACCTGACAATTATGTTTTTGTTTTTATAGGTGAACGAATGATCAACTGCATTTAAAAAGCTTATCTTTCTTTCAGGGAGGAAAAGCGAGAAAAGTATTACGCGCAGCTCTTTTTCGTATAAGCAGTGTACAACTATAGCTGTCGATATATAGCCTGTTCTATGCATATACATACAAGTTTAGCATCTCCTCTCTTCGTCACCGATGCACACATTTAGATTCTCATGTCTCCTTCACTCGTCTCCCCTTACCTCTCCCCGCGAGCCGAGCTGACAAGCCGCCAGCCAATAGAAAACGTGTGCATGGTTCCTCTGCTGGCCACAATGGATTGGCGCTCAAATCATCGCCGAAACATCGGCACACTCTTTAACATAGGCACTGGCAATCTCCCTACTTATCTCTGGTACTGATGTAGCGCCCTTAATAGCACAGAACATCTAAAAACGTTTTTACAACATAATAAAAACCTTTTTCCAACTTAAAAACGTTTTAAAAACGTTTTTAAAACATCATGTGCTATTAGGGGTTCATTGAGCGTTGATAAAGCAACTATTTGAACTTTAATTAAACTATGAACCTTAATAACATGGGCGTATGTGAGTTATATAAAATTAATAAAATTCATTAAGTTTGACAACATTAATGGCCATAGTGCAATAAAGAAATAATTTATTTTTTTTGGAGGCTTTTCCTTGAAAGTTTACGTTAAATTGGGCAAAATTTATCGTAAGCAAATTCACGTGACATTTACAAGAAACGTTTCATTCCTCGTCGATTTACAATTACAAAATTCGTGTGCATGTTAGTTTGAAAAATGTATAATTCAAAATTGAATGAGAGATCAAAGAGAGAACGCTGAAATCAGTCGTAAATTACATCTTTGATTTCTAATGAATTTCATGTTAAATAAATGCTGATTTAGCCCAAGCACCTATCACCCGAAATACCCGGGGCACTTACTTGCCTCTCTATTAAATAATAAAATGTTAAGCAATAATACAAGTGCCTATCACCCGATGACCCAGGGCGCTTACTGGCCAGTTTATTAAATAATAAAAAGTTAAATCATTACGCAAGCACTGATCGCCCGATAACGCAGGGTGCTGCCTGCGTTTAATTAACATTTTATTATTTAATAGAGTGGCCAGTAAGTGCCCCGGGTCATTGTGTGATAAGTGCTTGTATTATTATGTAACATTCTATTATGTAATAGAGAGGCCAGTAAGCACCCCGGGTAATTGGGTGATAGGCGCTTGTGTTAAAAATTAATATTTTATTATTAAATAGAGCGACCAGAAAGCACCTCAGGTCATTGGGTAATAAGCGCTTGTGTTATTAATATTACAATTTTTAATTTTCGTGCGCTGTGGGTACTGTCTTTGGCAATGCCCCTTTACTGCTGTCTGCTTGGCGGAACATTATCCCTCGATTGTATAGCTATATATACGATCGAGGGAAAACGTTCCGATATTGAATCTGCCTAACCCAACGCTGTCGGTAACTAAAGACAGGCAGCTGGAGGGCCAGCTTCGGCTGCCAAACTTTTCGGCTGCCACCCAGAGACGTTAAAAATACCTGGTCTGTATCAGGTCTATTCAGACCTACTTATTGGTCTGCATGAGGTCTGCAAAATTATCTATGGTCTGGTCGGTTCAGACCAATCAGACCTACTGAATGGTCTGAATGAAGCCTTAAAAATACTGTTTCGTTCGGACCAGTGCTCCCAAAGGCGGTACCCTTAACGCGCAAAAATTCAAAAATTATTATTAATAACACAAGCACCTGTAACCCAATGACCCAGGGCGTTTACAAGTCTATAATATTAAACCATAAAATGTTAATTAATAACCCAAGTCTCTCTCACCAGACAACCCAGGGCGCTTGCTGGCCACTCTATTAAATACCAAAATATAAATCAACAACTCAAGCACCTATGACCCAGGGCACAAACTGGCTACTGTTTGGAATAATAAAATGTTAATTCATAATACAAGAGCCTATCACCAGATGACCCGGTGCGCTTCCTGGCCTTTCGTTAACAATAATAAAATGTTAATTAATAACTCATGAGCCTATTACTAGATGACCCGGGGCGCTTACTGAACTATTTATTGAATAATAAGATGTTAATGACCAACACAAGCGTTTATCGCCACATGACCCAGGGCACACACTGGCCACTCTTTTGAATAATAAAATGATAATCAATAACCCAAGTCCCTATCACCAGATAACTTGGGGCGCTTACTAGCAACTCTATTTACATAATAAAATGTAAATCAGCAACTTAAGCATCTATCACCAAATGACTCAGGGCACTTACTGACTACTCTTTTGAATGATAAAATGTTAATTAATAACACAAGAGCCTATCACTAGATGATCTGGAGTGCTTCCTGGTTACTTGTTTTTAATAATAAAATGTAAATCAACAACGCAAGAGCTTATTACTAGATGACCCGGGGCGCATACTGGCCACTCTATGATATAATAAAATGTAAATCAAAAACTCAAGCTTATATCATCAAATAACTTGGGGAACTTACTGGCCACTCTTTTAAATAAGAAAATATTCAATAATATTACTAGCGCCTATCACTGGACAACCTAGGGCGCTTACTGGCCACTCTCTTAAATAATGAATTGTTAATATCACAAGCGCCTATCACCAGATAACCCAGGGCGTTTACTGGCCCCTTTGTTCAATAATAAAATGTTATCTGGTAATAGGTGCTAGTAGTATAAATTTAAATTTACTTATTTAAAAGAGTGGCCAGTAAGTGCCCGAGTCATTTGGTGATAGGCGCTTGTGTTGTATTTGATTAATATTTTATTATTTAACAAAGCGATCAGTAATTGCCCTGGGTCATTGGGTGATAGGCGCTTGTGTTATTAATATTACAATTTTTAATTTTCGTGCGCTGTGGGTACCGTCTTTGGCAATGCCCCTTTACTGCTGTCTGCTTGGCGGAACATTATCCCTCGATTGTATAGCTATATATACGATCGAGGGAAAACGTTCCGATATTGAATCTGCCTAACCCAACGCTGTCGGTAACTAAAGACAGGCAGCTGGAGGGCCAGCTTCGGCTGCCAAACTTTTCGGCTGCCACCCAGAGACGTTAAAAATACCTGGTCTGTATCAGGTCTATTCAGACCTACTTATTGGTCTGCATGAGGTCTGCAAAATTATCTATGGTCTGGTCGGTTCAGACCAATCAGACCTACTGAATGGTCTGAATGAAGCCTTAAAAATACTGTTTCGTTCGGACCAGTGCTCCCAAAGGCGGTACCCTTAACGCGCAAAAATTCAAAAATTATTATTAATAACACAAGCACCTGTAACCCAATGACCCAGGGCGTTTACAAGTCTATAATATTAAACCATAAAATGTTAATTAATAACCCAAGTCTCTCTCACCAGACAACCCAGGGCGCTTGCTGGCCACTCTATTAAATACCAAAATATAAATCAACAACTCAAGCACCTATGACCCAGGGCACAAACTGGCTACTGTTTGGAATAATAAAATGTTAATTCATAATACAAGAGCCTATCACCAGATGACCCGGTGCGCTTCCTGGCCTTTCGTTAACAATAATAAAATGTTAATTAATAACTCATGAGCCTATTACTAGATGACCCGGGGCGCTTACTGAACTATTTATTGAATAATAAGATGTTAATGACCAACACAAGCGTTTATCGCCACATGACCCAGGGCACACACTGGCCACTCTTTTGAATAATAAAATGATAATCAATAACCCAAGTCCCTATCACCAGATAACTTGGGGCGCTTACTAGCAACTCTATTTACATAATAAAATGTAAATCAGCAACTTAAGCATCTATCACCAAATGACTCAGGGCACTTACTGACTACTCTTTTGAATGATAAAATGTTAATTAATAACACAAGAGCCTATCACTAGATGATCTGGAGTGCTTCCTGGTTACTTGTTTTTAATAATAAAATGTAAATCAACAACGCAAGAGCTTATTACTAGATGACCCGGGGCGCATACTGGCCACTCTATGATATAATAAAATGTAAATCAAAAACTCAAGCTTATATCATCAAATAACTTGGGGAACTTACTGGCCACTCTTTTAAATAAGAAAATATTCAATAATATTACTAGCGCCTATCACTGGACAACCTAGGGCGCTTACTGGCCACTCTCTTAAATAATGAATTGTTAATATCACAAGCGCCTATCACCAGATAACCCAGGGCGCTTACTGGCCCCTTTGTTAAATAATAAAATGTTTAATAAAGGGTTCAGTAAGCGTCCCGGGATAACCCAGGGCGCTTACTGGCCCCTTTGTTAAATAATATATTATTTAATAAAGGGTTCAGTAAGCGCCCCGGGTCATCTGGTAATAGGCTCCTATGTTATTAATTAACATTTTATTATTCAAAAGAGTGGCCAGTAAGTGCCTCGGGTCATCTGGTGATAGGTGCTTGTGTTGTTGATTTATATTTTAGTATTTAATAGAGTGGACAGTAAGCGCCTTGGGTTATCTGGTGATAGAGACTTGGCTTATTAATTAACAATTTATGGTTTAATACAATGGACTCGTAAGCGCCCTGGGTCATTGGGTTACAGGTACTTGTGTTATTAGTTATGATTTTTTGAATTTATGCGCGTTGCGGGTACCGCTTTCGGGAGCACTTGTCCGAACGGAACAGTATTTTCAAGTTAGTTGTACAGCAAATTGAAATATAGGATAGAAAATTATGATATTTTGCAGGATGGTAGATTAATGCATAAAAATAAGAAATCTAAATTTTTGTGACCCGAGGGTACCTATAAAGGGAGATATTCATAATTATTTGCATGCCTTGAGTTTTTGTTTACATGCCAATTCAACATGGCGTCTTATGGGAAACCGCGGAGCTGTCTGTATATTATCATTCATATCGTTGCTAATATAGGATAGGTTCTGATGCCCTTTGGACAGTAGAAAGATAATTAAATGACAATTATATATTCGCTTTCAAAACCTTCCAAGGGTACTTGTGAGAAAAGTAATTAAATAGTAAAGCGTGAAGAACGTGCATTTGTGAGACGCTATTTGAAAATATGGCAACGCCGCATAATCTGATATTACGCGCGCGGTTTGAAAGGTAAATAGGTACATATGATTGCTCGTAAATCCTGATTACTGCAATCTCTCTTATAGATTTTCAATTGTTGTTATAGGACGTATATTTTAAATAAATATGATAAATAAATATATAAATAATAAAACGAACTGATATACAAAGAACATCAAAACAATTTTATTGCCATATACTACTTAAAAATGAAATAAACATGTTATAAATTAATATTTATGTAATAAATATTTAATATTTATTTTTTAAATAATTAAATAGCCTATTTTTAACTTTATTATTTTTAGTTACTCGAATCGTGCCATTTTCATCAGCACCAAGTAGACTAGATAGGCCATCAAGGCCTCTTTGTTTATAAGCATCGATAACCATTTCTAAAGTAATGTCAGCAGTCGCTTCTCCTTTTGCTACAGCTGATCAACGAAGTGCTCCTTCTATGATGCTCTGAACACACACTCACAGGCACACACACATGACCGCAAAGCGACGTTGCCAGATCGTTCTACTACACAAATCAAAAAGTTTCATGACTCTTGCGGTACCTGTACAACTACCTTAAGGCTTCATTTAGGGGTGTAATCCGCAATCGCCGCCAGCAGTTATATATGTAAGATGTGACAACGTTGCGTGGTTGGGGGCGCTACTGTCGATTTACTGGTGATGTGATCTGCAATCCCGCCAGCAGTAAAGCAGACGACGTCAGTCTACTTGCTCTTTTTCGTGACATTTTTGCTGTGATCCCGCGCAATCCCGCCAGCAGTAAAGCAGTTATTTCCATTTTTGTTTTTGGCACTTGAAACTATTTTTTTTGGTCTGCGTGTTTGTTTACGTCTAGCACAATATGCTTTGCTTACAATCAGAAAATGTTACGAAAAAGAGCAAGTAGACTGACGTCGTCTGCTTTACTGCTGGCGGGATTGCGGATCACATCACCAGAAAATCGACAGTAGCGCCCCTACCCACGCAACGTTGTCACGTCTTACATATGTAACTGCTGGCGGCGATTGCGGATTACACCTCAGACCATTTAGTAGGTCTGATCCGACCAGACCATAGATAATTTTGCAGACCTCATGCAGACCAATAAGTGGGTCTGAATAGACCTGGTCCATACAAACCAGGTATTTTTGTGCCACCTGCGGGAAGTGACAGTGTGAAGAGACTGATGAGTGATCCCGGCCTAAGCTTCTTTCTTATTTATCCTTACTTAAATCGCTCACAGGCCTTTAATATTTGTTAATTATTTCGATACATTCCCAAGTATGTAGTGAAAACTTGTGGATCATTGCTATTTGTTAACGAAAATCGATTGTGCATCAATTTTGGGTTCGGATATTGCAGTGTCTGACTGGACAATGTATACTTGACGGAATACCAAATTAGTCACTTTCTCGGAAACATCTCTGTAAATGTGAAATGTGTAAGTGCGATTGGAGCTCTCAAAATTATTACAGTTGACTAGTCGGAAATTCTCCTATCAAATCAAGGTTTGTTAAATTTGTTTTACAATAATATTGTGTGCATTCTATCAGTATGATTTATATGGTTTTTGAGTAGTACAATATGATATAAGGGGTTTCTCTGAATTTCATTACATCCTCAATCCTCGTGGAAATTTTTGAGTTCAATTATTCTTCTAATTGAAGTAACCTCATTAAAATCTAAAAGCGTTGTCATCATTGAAGACTCCTAGTCTTATCTAAATTCTTTTACATGATCTAATTGTTAAAAATTGTACATTTACCAACTGAGTTAGAAGGATTATGATTCTTTGAAATAGGAAATGAAACATTCAAAAAATATGTCATGTTAATTCCTCCATGGAAGACAAGTTTCCATCCGTAAGCTTTAGTGAGTACTAATGTGACTTGTTACAATCGAATAAAGTTTTTAAGTTTAATTTCTTACTGTTGAAAGAATTGTGACCTGTTCCAAAAAGATCCATACCTTTTACTTTAATGGTTGTTCATTGCAACGTTATTTTTAAACTTACAACCAAGTATCCAAGAACAGCGAGAGAAGGAGATGACATAAATAAGTATATCAAAGGCTATGATATTCAAATACTTATTGATATTTAGGCGACGATGATTCGGTTATACAATAGGTAGTCCTTGTCAAGTCTCAATATGCTAAGAGGGACGTCACAGAAGGAAGTAATGTGTATAGACATTGTGTAGTCGAAACGTTGTCACCTAAATATCAATAAATATATGAACAGCATAGCCCTTGATTTACTCATATATGTTATTTTTAAACAAAAATATTTCGAATGTTAATAAATGTAGTTGGACCTTCAATTTATTGCAATAAATTGCTCAGTATTTCTAAATTTATTGTTTATTATTTAATTTTATACTATGTTATAATTTTTCCATGTCAAAATTAAACAGAATTCATACATTTTCTTTCCCGAATAGAAATGTGCCGTAGCTTGCCTGACTGCCTGTGCAGGTCCTGCACAGGCAAGATAGGCATTTTCTGCATATGTGAGTTCAGGCTGTGCACAGTTCCTGTACAGGCCCGGTGCTCTTGCCTGAACTGACATCAACTGTCTGCTACTACAGTATAGTCTTAACCTTTTTTTCAATTAATCTAAAATGGAGCAAAACCATAATTCTCGACGAAAGACGCGAAATAAATATAGAATGCAAATTATTCGTAAAAGAAAATTTTCGGAAAAAAGAAAACCAAACGGATTTAACGGAAATAATGAAAAAAAAGCTAAACTTACAGATAACATTAGTGAGAAACTCAGCTGTTCAGTTTGATAAGCAAGAAATTCAGAGCGATATTCAGCAAGAAATTTTTAAAGAATTAAACACAACTAATGACAGAGTAAAAAGAAAAAAAAACAAACTAGTGTCAATCTTGATAAAGCTCGTGATTTGCATGTACAACTTCGGAAATGGAAAAGAGAGTGTTTTATTGCAAATAGCCACATGGATAAACTATTAAAAATATTGCAATATCACATTCCCAGCTTACCTGTTTCCCATAAAACTTTACTGAAATCAACTTCTCTGTTTAAAAACATTTTTTTATGTACCATAACCTTACTTTTTAATTGTGTAAGAGTCAGTTCAGGACTAGATTATATTAGTCCAGGTAGCCTGAGCTGAGGCTGCCTGTGCAGGAGCCTGAGCAGGTCCTGTGCACATCGTTGGATAAAATTCCATTAATGCCTGAGCAGGTCCTACGCAGGCAGCTCAGGCACCTGTCCAGGACCTGTTCAGTGCCTGAACTCAATTTCTCTTCGGGTTTTTTTTAACGCAAAACAAGTTTTAAAAAAATACATTTTTATTTCTCAAACAGTGTAGACAGAGAGAAATAATCCTTTGTCTAGTAAAGCTATTTTTAAAGTACATGATTTTTTAAGAGGTTTTTATGTAGCCGGTAAATTAATAAGTTAATTGGCTCACTTACCACAATTTTGACACAAAATAAGAAAATCTAGTATCCAACACCACTAAAAAACTTATTAACCTTATAACTTATACTTCTTTAAAGTCATAAGAGATCATAAACTGTTTACCTGATAGTTTTATGTTATAAAACTTGATCTAATGTCCTGCTAGATTTAGGTTAGAAAAAAGATAAGACATACTGTGAAATGCTAAAAAAAATTTTACTGAAAAGAAGTTTAATTTTTATCACGGGAAAACCAAAATTTTTACTGTTAATAGATAGAAACAGTTCCAAAAGATAAACGTGAAGTTGTTTTATTTAGATTTTAACAACAATAACCATATTGAGCCAAAATAAAATTTATTTTAATTTATTAATAAAAATTGTTATTCAAAATCAAATAACAACGAATAGAGCCAAATCTTTGTTTACCGTATTTAGGGGGTCAAAAGGCATCAAATAATAAAGTGTTTTCATGGACATCCATCAACGCAAACACCCATTCGCAAAACCTAGTTATTTAAACATTGAAGTGTAGTTTTTAATAGAGAAATAAATAATAATAACATAAGAGAGTGTCTATATGTATATGACTTGTGAGATTGACTATGCTCATATACACGTTGGCCGCATGCAAGGACCAGTATCGTCTGCGTTACTAAGCATAACCCGAGGTGTAAGATATAACAGAGGATCCCATGGTCGGTATTACCTACAGTAAATTGTTGTGAACATTTTGTGTCATTTCCGCTTTCTCGCGCCAGGTGTTGCATAGCAAAACGAGGTGTGGGGATTCAAGCCTACTATATATTTTTATGCAAGCCCCGGCAGGAAACTCCCCAGAATCCGGTGTACTACAACAAAGCTATCCGTCCTGGTTAATAATGAACGAGTTTATTCAAGGTAGTATATTCAGGAGAACCGCTTAGGTTGGCGATCGCACGAGCACTGAATGTAGTGCAGTACATAGTTTAGTAAATAGTGTCGACTAGAAATTTATTTCCGCTTCACGCTAATTATTTAAAGCTGAATACGCCGCAATACTCCCCCCAAGTTGTGACTATAACTTTTTTTTAAAGTAAACATTCAATGTTTTAAGCAAGTGGGAGTAGTAGTAGAAACGCATAACATTTTTTACATGTTGTAATCACAGTAGAAGCAGTCTATCAATTAATCGCAACTTTATCTTACTAATCTTACTAATGTATAAAGCAAAGTCGCTAAAACCTTTGTAATCGCTAACCTTGGAAACTACTGAACCGATTTTGCTGAAATTTTGCATATTCTTGATGATTCCGAGATGGTTTTCGCATAGTTTTTTTCTTGAAAAAGTGAATAACAATAGAGATAAACTAGCTCAACGTTTTCCTAAAATAAGAAAGCTTTGCGCTTTAGTTCCGTAGGATCCGCTAGGTGGCGTCGAGGTAAAATTAAAGCAACCTGCAATCAAAGATAGTGAAGAGAAGAGTGATTATAACATCCCCCATCGAGTTGTCCGGCTACCGATAAGAATCTTTTTTCATGGGTAAGCGAAATAAATCGGTTTTTATCCCGGATCGCCAAGATAACCGAGTGCCACCGTCAAATAGGTGGTCAGAACGTCAACGTCTCTGGCGGAAAACCAGGAGACGTGTCCAGCTAGAGCACAACCTGATCCAACACTTAAGAGCTTAGTGGTCGTTCAACCATCCGGCCTGGTGCCATCGGACAATTTTCTAATTCAAATGCAAGCCAGGGAAGACAGCTCTAAAGAGTACGGGCAGTCACAACAGCTTCCTTCTTAGTGATCATCCCGAGGACATACCTTGCAGAGAAGGTATTCTCCAGGCCTACTCCCCCGACTAACTATAAGCGATATTCTTTGGTCAGCGTATCTCCCTCCGTCACTGTCTCCGTACACAGAGTTTTCGAAGGCAAGAGTCAAGCTACCCGCAACCAGCTCTCCATCATCAAGAATAATGATAAGGAATAGCTGTAAGTTTCACCACTGGCCCTTTTTAGGGCCATTAGAAGTAATTACGTTCCCTACTTAACCATCAATCTCATCGGTTCTTTTGAGAGCCACCTAAATTGAAACTACCTTGCCAACAAATACAGTTTTACTACCATTTCCGAAAGCGATTCGTCGACTATAATACTATGTAAAGCCGGCCACTATTAAACCAAGTCAGTCATTGGCCGAGGTCACGAGCGGAGTTGTTCGTCGCAAGGCTGGGAACCCTACATTACATTACTCTCTTACTCTATAAGTATTCAACCAGAAATCACCCATGATATCCGAGGTCTGCACTGGGAAAACCTAACAGCTATGAAAGAAAAATAAACTTGAGCCAACGGGACAGTCTTCAATAGGCAAGCATCACGAATCAATATCTCCACCTTAGATCACGAAAACGACTGAACTCTGCAAAAAAAAGAAAGTACTTTAGACACCAACGTCTCCGGCGTAACACCAGGAGACGTTGGGAAAGAGCTCTACAACTAGCTCTAACGCTTCAGACGTTGGTTTCCTTACGATCATCCTGGTGCTACAACAGCCGATCGGAAAAGATCACCCTGAGGTATACAGGCAATTACGTTTGCTGGAAACTTCAGTCAAGAAAGAGTTTACCTCAGAAGCTCACTGATCCTTTTCAGGGTCATCGGATATCGAACTGCATTGCCAAAAAATATATTAAAACCTAATAAAGTTAAAAACAATAGGCTTTAGGGCTCACAAAAGTCGTAACTATGCCAAAAGTCGCAAGAAGTCGAATTGGAAGGAAAACTTCAAATGCATCCAACGAATACAATTTTAGGTGTCAAGAAAATGACGCTGAACATTTATCGAGACTAAAGCAGCATCAAAATCGATAAATAAAGAACTTATTAAGGGAGAGACTTTTATTATAACCCTCATAGTAATCTCTTGAATTTTCCAGATTTTTAAATAGGTAAAATATGTATTTGTATTTTTGTGGCGATAAAAATGCAGAGATTAAACTCCAGGACTTCGAGCTGTGGTAACAAAGTTGTGAGATAAGAGAAAAAATTTTTTTTAATTATATATTCTTTGTGAGTTTTTAATATTTACAGCTTTAAAAAATAGCCCTAATCATAGAATATACAGGAGAAACTGTAAATCAACGGCTTTTTAGGGCCAAGGATTATTTTATCGCATAAGGAATGCAGGGTAATTTTTAGGGTAATTATATTTTTTTCACTTTTTACACCTTTTTACTTGATCAAATAAACTGTATGAATTCCGAACAAATGTGTTTTTAATAAAAAGATTTTGTTCTTAGAAGTGTCAGGAATAGATGTAAAATTTTTAACTGAAATCATTTCACATTACATGTAAACACACTACGGTGTTTCATTTAGTGATTCTAGGGCGAAGCTGAGGGAAGCCGCTAGTAGTACATAAAGCTTTTATGCAACGCTATTTAAAGTATGTTAAGTCTATCGGTTACTTGTATTGTATACTACATAACTTTTATGAAAGCGCTACAAAAATTAATCTTGGTGAATGTTAACAACATGTTCTATCTTACAAGTATAAAAAATTCCGTTTTCGTCAGTATTAAACACTACTTTTTTAGAATCATAAACATCTTTTTTTATTCAAATATGTCTTAAGAATATGACGAACTACCGGGGCCTGTTTAGGCAGTGCAAAATTCTCTGAAAGTGGTGGGGTTCGCAGGTCTTTCGGGATAAAGTGAGCTGGTTTCAGCAATTCGGTAGAGTACGGAAGCGCATAGTCGCCATTTGTGTGCGAGTTCGAGAGCATGCATCTTTTCTGAGGGGGAGCGATGCACGGTTGTGCAGTGCAGCAAAGGACTGCATATATATATAGCATCGTTGGAAAAAAAATGTAAATATAACCTCCAAATTTTTGGATTTGGAATTTTATTGCTGCTGTATTAATTGATGACTAACTGATAAATTTATATCAGTAGCTTATCTTGAATCATGATGAATGTGATTAAAGACCTCCGAAATAAAACATGATTCCATAAGAAATTCATTTTTTAGGCTGGNTAGAAATTCTATAATTTTTATATAATTTCGTTACTGCCGTCACAATTCTTAGAAGATTCAATTATATTAGCCCCGACAGTTGACTCTTTAGACGTATTCACTAGCAAAGGACTGCATATATATATAGCATCGTTGGAAAAAAAATGTAAATATAACCTCCAAATTTTTGGATTTGGAATTTTATTGCTGCTGTCAATTGATGCCTAACTGATAAATTAATATCAGTAGTTTATCCTTAATCATGATGAATGTGATTAAAGACCTCCGAAATAATACATGATTCTATAAGAAGTTCATTTTTTAGGCTGGGAAACTAATTCACTCGAATTTTTGCAGTATTATCTTTGCTGTTCTGTTTATATATCACACTTTCATCGAACTCTTATTTTTCATCTTCTGACACAACTTCTTGTAAGTAAATACAAAACAGAAATGGAAGTAATAATTGTAAAAGCGACATACTTATGTTTTGTTAGATTTTGTTAAACAATCAACATCATTTTTGTTTTGTAGTTACTGATAATGAATCCATTTGCTACTCAAAAAATCAAAATTTTGCAAAAGGTTACACTTACAGAGTAATACTGCACAAGCTGCAACACAAGTACAAATTGACAATTTCATCAAGAACTTTATCTAGGCTACTAAAAAGTAACAATCTTAAAAGGAAAAATATTGTGGAATCAGACATTGAACAAATATTATTTGCTACTCGACTAAAATTAGAGGGAAGTGGTGGAAATTTGGGCTACAAATAATTGTGGCTTCGATTGAAGAGATTGTACAGTTTGAAAGTGAAACAAAGTACTGTTTTAAAGATTTTACGTGAGTTTGATCCCGAAGGAGTTGATGGCCGTCGAAAGTACAGGCTGAAAAGAAGAGTATACTCCGTTCATGGGCCAAACTTTTTATGGCACTGCGATGGATATGACAAACTCAAAAGATATGGCTTTGCCATATACGGCTGTATCGATGGCTTTTTCCGAAAAGTTTTATTTCTTGATGTTGCTTCCACAAATAATGATCCCAGGGTCATTGGATATTATTTTTGTCAGCTTGTAATGAAATTTGGATTCTTACCCTCAATTGTTAGGACAGACCATGGTTCAGAAGTAGGCATCATGGAAAATATTCAAATCGCTCTGCGCCATGAGCATGATGACGATTTTAGTAAAACTTCAAGTTTCATCAAAGGTAAAAGCACGCACAATCAAAGAATTGAATCATATTGGAGGCAGCTCCGACTTCATATGACCGATTTTTATATAACTTTATTCAAGTCGATGGAGTCAGCGATGCTTTTAGATGTTAATGACTCATTGTGCATTGAATGTCTACGATACTGCTTTGGACCTGTCATTAAAAGAGAGTTGCATCTAACAAGAAAAGAGTGGAATGAGCACCGTATCCGCAAATTAAGTAACGCCAATAACATAAATGGAAAGCCAAATGAGTTATTTGACAATCCAGGGTCTGTCAATGCTCGTGACTGTAGAAAGTCAGTTGATATGCAGCACGTACAGTATCTTCAAGACGAGTACACCATGCAGCCAACACTTGCCTCTCTCGACATTGCCAACTTCATCAAAACAATCTTTGATGTTCCTGACCTCCACACAGCTAAAGATGCTTTCAATTTTTACATAAAAGTCATGGATTTCCTTAAGTCGAACGAAGGCTAAATAGATTTGACAAATTTGATTTTGACTAATAAAAGATTAGATCACACATGTTTTAAAAAATATTTATTTATATAATATACAAAAACATTTTGAAACTTGTTAGTAAATACATTTTCAACGACCTACGAAAAGGTAGAAGAATTATTAATGCTATTTTTAATAAATATTTTAATGATCTGTATCATTCTGAACCTGTCAACAAGAACATGCATTATATAATATTTATAGTAATACTGGTCTTTTACTTATTTTTTGATCACAGACACAGCAATCTCAAGACTTTTTCCCCTCTGCACTCTAAATATCATTAGGGAATCATATATCAAATTATGTAATACACACCAACGAATCATAATAAAACTTAAATATACTTAAAAATAATTACTCTAAATCTGAAAAAATAGTTACAAAGTCCACCATCTGGGGTCGACGTTTTGGCTCATACTCAAAGAAAGTTTCAACTAGTTTTTTTATATAAGTTAGGAACTTCTCTCATATCAGGAATATTTTTATTCTCTAAATTTTGTCGAACGCAGCCATATACATCCCACGCGAAACTTGTCATGTCCCACACACTATTTTTGTTGAATAATTCGATTAAACAACAACCATACGACCAAACGTCACTAGCTGCAGTCGCTTCTTCTCTGCGTAAAAATATTTCAGGTGACATGTACATGTAGGTCCCACACATGCCACCCCTCATAGTTGATGCTAAACTATTTTGCAATATTTCGCACTTTCCTAAGCCTAAATTACACAGTTTTACAACGCAGTGCCGATTGACTAGTATATTTGACGGTTTGACATCTCGATGGAGAATTGTTGGTGAGCTTTCATGCAGGAAAGAAAGTGCTAAACCTACTTGATGGGCTATCGACTTCTTGTTTGGTAAATCCAGCGGAAACTTGATGGAAACGTCCTTATCGAACAGCATACTGTGTAAAGACAATGATGGAAAGTATTCCGTGATAATTTGAAACTGCTGATCAGACTCGCCTACAGCCATAATAAACACTATATTTGGGTGTCTAATTTGCCCTAAGAGTGTGATTTCCCTCAAAGCCACTTTGTTATCCGTGCCTTTTATCATAATTTTTACTGCAACTTTGGTACCGTACAACGATCCTTTGTAGACCGTACCTTGGGCACCCTCACCAAGAATAACACTACTGAGTTTCACTTTCTTCAATGACACAGTCGGTAACGTTTTTTGAATTTTTTTGGATTTTTTTACTTCACCCGGTACAAGGAATTCGAAGCTTTTTTTGCCTGCTCCACCAGTCAAGTTTTTCAACCCACTGCAAGAAAGATAGTCACGTAGAAAGGAATCGTCCATATTGATTGATGTTTGCTCAGAGTTCTTAGAGTATTCTGGAGACGAGATAAATGGAGACGAGGAGAGCAATGCTGAATTTCTATAATACAGAAATTCTATATAGAAATTCTATAATTTTTATATAATTTCGTTACTGCCGTCACAATTCTTAGAAGATTCAATTATATTAGCCCCGACAGTTGACTCTTTAGACGTATTCACTACCTTTTCACTTTTAGATTGAGGCATCACGTTGACAATTCCACTGTCGGTTCTAATTTTCTTGGATTTTGATGTTATTTTGGTTGTAAGAAGGTACACGTGCATGTAGTGGTCAGATTTTTTAAAATTCTCTTTTCCATAAGTCCAAAAATCAATTGGAATTCCTTGCGAGTTTTGAAAAGCCTCAACGATTACTCCATCCGAGTTACTAATTTCCACCTCAGCATTTACAAAATAATCTTCATTAAGATCGTCCACGTACTTTTCCATCATAATCTCTTTTAATTCTTGCACTGAATACTTATAGTTACCATTGAGTTCAATTTTCTGCTTTCTTGTAAAAGACACTTTAGAAAAAGCACCACTGGCATCCACTCTATGTTTCCAACCAATACAAATAACTCGTTTGATGTGCTGTTGTTGAGCTACTTGCATATCTTGTTTTTTGTTTACTACCTTCTGCTCTGTTACCTAACAAAAGAATTATTATTGAATAAAGTGTAAGTACCCATTTGAATACACAATTTTAAAAATGCAGTACCTTCGAGTGTTTGTTAGGAAATTTCTCCCTGATCTTCGACAGCATTTCGTCATTTAACTTGGGTTTTTTTGGATTGTCCGGATATTTGGAAAAAAATTATACATGCATTTAAATTTAGGACGAATTCCCTACATAGTAGTAAAATTCATACCATGAGCATGTAATTTGTGTGCAGTCACTGATTCGTTGATAAAAAAAAAATTATCATCCGATTCCACCAAAAAAACCTCTCCCTTGACGTCGTAAGTTAGAAAGCCTCCAGCAGGATTCAGGTTGATCAACGTGGATTTACGTATTTTATTATCACTTGTTTCAAGATTTATGACTTTTTCATCAACAGTGAGCTGAATAGTCCTCATCTTACCAAATGACTATAACGACGTAAAACATTAGCATGTGTACATTACTGGTTTTATTTTCTTTCAATTTCTTTACTTACCTATTTGCGACCAAACATCAAAAATCATTCAGTTCCAGTTTATCACCAAACGCATCAATTAACACAGCAGCAATAAAATTCCAAATCCAAAAATTTGGAGGTTATATTTACATTTTTTTTCCAACGATGCTATATGTATATATGCAGTCCTTTGCTGCACTGCACAACCGTGCCTCGCTTCCCTCCAAAAAAGATGCATGCTCTCGAACTCGCACAAAGATGGCGACTAGGCGCTTCCGTAGTAGAGACTGTTTTGGGCGAACCGTTAACATCGATTTTATAATCCTGTCCTGAAATGTGCTCGAGGACCTTATGAGGACCGGAGTAAGGCCGTTCGAGAACTATCTTTGAGGGCGGAGCTTCCATAAATACATGCTTGCAGGTACACAAATTTTTTAAGAAGAATGCACGTAACTTATAACGATGCGTGACAGGAATGGGTTTAATATTCTGCATGTGCTCACGAAACTCCAAGAAGAACTAAGGGTTCGGCCTAAAATCACCCGGGAGACAACTCACTGGGCACCCAAAGAGAAGTACCATACAAGAAATCGGTGGGCAAAGCCTTAGAGTCCAGACGCACAGCTTTTTGCAAACCAAGCATAATAGTAAAGAGCTGTCAGAGCCAGTTTTCATTATTATGGCACATCAAAGCTTTCTTGAAGTCTCGACGCCAACGCTTGATTATACCGTTTGCTGCAGGATGATAAGTATTCGTCCAGATTCGCTGAATGCCCAGGGGACTCAGGAGCGCTTTCAAGATCTGCGACTCAAATTGGGGACCTTGGTCGGTAGTAAGGGTACAAGGAGTACCGAAACGAGCGATCCAATTATCAAAAAAATCTTGCGCTGCAGTAATTGCTGAAATCTTCGTAAGCGTCACAGCCTCCGGCCAACGAGAAAACCCATCAACCACTGTAAAGATATACAAATAACTCCTGCAGTTAGGGAGTGGACCAACGATATCTATGTGTAGATGTATAAAGCAATAAAGGTACAGGAGGCGTTTCTAAGATGGTGGAAAACCTTTGAAGTTCGGCAATCGATACAGGTTTTACACTAAGCTCTGATATCGATATGCATTTTAGGCCTCACATACCTCTGTCTGATTATGTTATCAGTTACTTTGGCTCCGGAGTCGGCAGGACTGTAAAAAAGTTCGAATATTTTCCTGGAGAACGTACGAACAAGGAACGCTTCCCACCACATCGCAAAACACCTTATGATGGTTCTAACCCCACTCAATGCTCTTGATAACTAGCGAGTGCTTGCCGGCAATCTTCAACAACTCGGCTAACATGGGATCCGCCTTCTGAAGCTGAGCAAACTCAAGTAAGTTGAACTTGATAGGAAGACGTATCAAATCAACACGCGAAAGAGCATCAGTGACCGAATTTTCAATACCGGAAACAAGTCGAATAGATGTAGTAAACTGTGAAATAAACGAAAGCTGTCTGCACTGATGAGGGGACGCCTTGTCAGCGTACTGCTTTAAAGCGTGAATAAGAGGTTTATGGCAGTGTTTCTAACAACCAAGAGTTCTCGCGCAAGCGCACAACGATTTTTCTCTCTCCACGTCAGGCAGGCGCTGTCAGGCAGTGGAGGGAGAGCTCTCCCTACCGTACCTTTAACCTAAGCCCCGCCCACTTTCACAGCTTAAATATAATCTAATGCTATTACGTTTCGTGGCTGTCGTAGTCGAGCGGTTAAACTCTTTTGCCCGCACGTTGAATCTGACAAACTCAGGTTCAAGCCACGATTCCGATTTTTTTTTTCTTGTTACTACTTATACTACAAGTTTTTTTTTGTTTTATTTAATTCAAGGCTACTAATAAATATTTAATTTTTAATTTTTTTTTTTAATGCTCATGCATTCAATGAAAATCTGTTGCTCCATTATTTTTCACAAACCCTACCAAAGAAATAATATGACCAGTCTTTGCTAATCACACAACAAAAAAGATCCAGTCATATGATAATCAATCTGTCACAATAAAATTATTAAAAAAAAGGAAAGAAACGCAAATCAGACTGGTGGAAAAGAAATGTGTTATTTGATTAATACATAATGCTCTTTTTCTTCTTGAGTAGTTCCCAATATAGGCCATGTCCTTTCGTCGTAACTCTTGGCGAGTTGTTTGTTTTGATTATATACACATATATTTCAAGTCACGCACTTTAGAAAAAGATGCACATTCGCGCGAGCTGCTGTTTTGTTTTGAATTTAGCTCTTGTAGTCATCTATACAGTAAGATGCACATTCGCGCAAACTGCTGTTTTGTTTTTTAGTCAGTTAGCTTTCGAGTAGTCGACAAGATAGCATGCTTGCTGGAGTAGATATTTTTTGAGAAATCGTGCTTGATTATTTTCCGTGTAACGGTGCATCGAGTATTTTCTTTTTGTGCTTTTTAGTTCGTATTGCATGTAATGCTACAAGTGGCGAGTGTTTATGGTTTTTAATGAAAGTGTTTTTTGTGTTGTTTATCTGTAGGGATAAATACTTAC
>NW_019379761.1:399405-422915 GCF_000648655.2 Copidosoma floridanum | reverse complement strand
CAAAAAATATCTACTCCAGCAAGCATGCTATCTTGTCGACTACTCGAAAGCTAACTGACTAAAAAACAAAACAGCAGTTTGCGCGAATGTGCATCTTACTGTATAGATGACTACAAGAGCTAAATTCAAAACAAAACAGCAGCTCGCGCGAATGTGCATCTTTTTCTAAAGTGCGTGACTTGAAATATATGTGTATATAATCAAAACAAACAACTCGCCAAGAGTTACGACGAAAGGACATGGCCTATATTGGGAACTACTCAAGAAGAAAAAGAGCATTATGTATTAATCAAATAACACATTTCTTTTCCACCAGTCTGATTTGCGTTTCTTTTCTTTTTTTTAATAATTTTATTGTGACAGATTGATTATCATATGACTGGATCTTTTTTGTTGTGTGATTAGCAAAGACTGGTCATATTATTTCTTTGGTAGGGTTTGTGAAAAATCTTATTCATATAATAGTAATATTGTAAAATAAATAAAAAAGAAGAAAACTTGTGAAAAAATCATAAAATTTTTCTTTTAAAACTAACTTACCACGAGGTGGTGTGAAATGGGTATTTTTCAGTAACATCACTATTAATTTCATTATTTCTAATAAAAATAATTTCGAAATAATGGAGCAACAGATTTTCATTGAATGCATGAGAATTAAAAAAAAAAATTAAAAATTGAATATTTATTAGTAGCCTTGAATTAAATAAAACAAAAAAAAAATTGTAGTATAAGTAGTAACAAGAAAAAAAAAATTGGAATCGTGGCTTGAACCTGAGTTTGTCAGATTCAACGTGCGGGCAAAAGAGTTTAACCGCTCGACTACGACAGCTACGGAACGTAGTAGCATTAGATTATATTTAAGCTGTGAAAGTGGGCGGGGCTTAGGTTAAAGGTACGGCAGGGAGAGCTCTCCCTCCACTGCCTGGCAGTGCCTGCCTGACGTGGAGAGAGAAAAATCGTTGTGCGCTTGCGCGAGAACTCTTGGTTGTTAGAAACACTGGTTTATGGTCAGTAAGAATATGAAAATCTCTTGCCTCTAAAAAAAAGTCTAAAATACTTGGTTGTCTCATAAGCGGCTGTAAGCTCTCGATTATAAGTGCTGTACTAGATCTGCGCTGGTGTAAACTTTCGTGAAAAGAAGCCCAAAAGTCTCCAGCACTCACCCTGATGCTGCTTGACAACATTTCCGATCAGCTCGCCAGATCCGATGCGTCCGTAACCAGACGAGTTTCGGCTCCGATAACGGGGTGGCTCAAGAGAGCAACATTAGCCGAATCGTCTTTAGCCCTTTCAGATACAGCGTCTGCTTCCGCTGTCCACGCAGTCTCACGCTTATCATTTTTCACTGAACAGCGGATATAATCATTCAGAGAAGCATGCATCTCAGCCGCGTAGAGGATATCACGACGCTAAGTGTTAACAATTCACAAAAAACGACGCAGCTGGATCACAGTCTTCGGTTTTCAACTCAAAATCGCCTGAACTCCCTCAGCTGAAGGTTTGATATCGCCTTTATTGATAGCGTAACCCAAAAAACTGACCTTATCTTTTAAAAGCTTACATGTACCAAGATTCAATTGCAAATCGAATCGTTCAAGATACTAAAAGTTCACACGCAGATGCCCAAAGTGCTCTTCCACACTCGACGAAAAGATCAAAATATCGTCAAGGTAGACGAAAACAAAGTCTAACCTGAAGAGCGCCCAATTCACATACCTCTGAAACGACTGGCAAGTATTTATCAACCCGAAAGGAGTACCGAGATATTTAAACAAGCCAAAGGGGGTAATCACAGCCGTTTTGGGACGTTCTTGGGTGCGACCGGAATCTGGTGGTACGCCTTGTGCAAATCTAACGTAGAGAAAATGTATTTACCGTGAATGGCAACCGCATAATCATGAAGATGAGGCAGTGGGTATCGATCGGGCTCCGTGACGCTATTCAACCTTCGAAAATCGCCGCAGACACGCTACGAACCGTCTTTTTTTTTGTCAAATGCAACGGATTAGCCCAGTGGCTACTGGAATGCGGACAACAATCCTCACGAACAAGATGCTCGAGCTCCTGTTTAACAGCCTGGTATTTATCCGGATTCAGCCATCTGACGCCCTCTGAAATGGGAGGTCCATTTGTAATATGATGGAAAACATCCGAAGAACTCATCTTTTTTTCCGGCTTATGTAACCTTTGAGAACGTGGACAGTAACTTAGCAACTTTGTCAGAAGACATAACACCGACAGAAAGAAATGCGACCTGTTTAACAAAACCACAAGATGAGTCTGAAGCTAGCCACTTATTCAGAGCTGCTGATTCGCGATTTACAGAGGTTCTCAACCTGAACTCCAAACATGCATAATCGCCCTAATAAACTAATGCACAGTGCACAAATACATACAAACAGAGTATAGAGCTTGTATATACACAGTAAGAGCGCATAAACGTAACCTTATGTATAGTTATTTAACAAAAAGAAATGTTTCTCCAAGTCCTTACATCAGATAGTGTTTCTTTAAAGGTAAATA
Organism: Copidosoma floridanum; assembly: GCF_000648655.2. The sequence goes on along the minus strand of NW_019379761.1, from coordinate 420,392 downwards.
TTGTAGACCTAAAAAGGTATTCTAACAAAAACATTTTCTAAATCTCTTCGTTGCTTATAATACTATAAAAATACACTAAATTAAAACAAACAAATGCCTTCCTAGAAAATTTATAAATAAATCAACAAGTGCAAATAAAATTAATAAAACGTAAAAAGGAAAAGTGTTTTTTTTTTATAAAAATCATTTTTATAGTTCATCTAAGTGTCTTGAATGTGTAGGCAAAGTTTCAGAAAAAGAATACTTCAAAAAAAAGTTATAAACACATTAAGGAGCCCTTCCACCTTGCTGACTCAGCCGCTAACTATTGAAAATCACTTTAGCTTTGAATACAAATGTATTTTTTCAATAAAAAATAATTATATTATTGTTTAACTCAGCATTTTGAGTACATGTAACGAGTTTCAGCAAAAGAATACTTTGCAAAAAAAAGTTATTATTAAATTTAGCAGCCTTCTCACGTCGCCAAATCGGCTAACGACTGACGAAAATTATTATAGCTTTAAAAATGATAATGTTCTTTTTATAAAATTTGTTTTAATATTTAATTTGAGTGTCCATTATGTATAGGAAAACTTTCAGTCAAAGAACACTTTGTATGTTCATGCCATTTTCTTCAGAGCCCACTTAACGTAGTCATTGCGCTCTGAATTGCTAAGCAATAAAATGAAAAAGGGTGACTCGAAAAATAAAAATTCCTCTTCGTGGACTATATTTTTTATTATTTTTAAAAAAGCGTTGATGACATTGTCGTCTAGCATTCGACCTCGTTGCAGCGACTGTACAATATTTTTATTGATTGAAAATTCAGAAATATAAAATTGTGCCGAAAAATCACAGTTTTTAATGTTTCTGTATTACTTTGAATTTCCTCAAAACTTTTTTTTTCTTTGTTATGAGTAATATTAGGACTTAGCCATTCATGATAATTCTTCTCAAAAATTTTAAAGCCAGCCTTGAATGGAGTGTATTTTTTTTTCTCCATCTTCTTCTTCATGTTTTCTGTATTACTTTAAATTGCCTCGAAACTTTTTTTTTCTTTGTTATTAGTAATTTTAGAACTTTCCTATTCATGATAATCTTTCTCAAATATTTTAAAGCCAGCCTTGAATAGAGTGTGAATAGAGTTCTTTGCATAAATTAAAATTAATCTCTTAGCTATTTTGAATTGTGTCATTTTTTTCGGTAAGTCATTCTCACTGCATTCAGACAAAGTGCCGTCATTCTTTTTTTTTTTTTTTTTTTTTTTACAATTGGCAATTGCACCAATAGACGTATTTGAGGATTTTTTTTTTAGTTTTTCTTTAAACTTTTTTTGGTAGATTCGTATTCGGTATCACTTCACAATGAATGATTTTTTTCGACACCCTCTTCCATATTTTTTTTTCGTCGATTTTGCTGTTGTGAGGATGTCAGTCGATGACTTCGTTAAACTAATCTTATGGCAGTATTTTCTTTCAATTTATCAATAGCTCTTGGTACAACTTGCTTCATTGTACTAGAAAAATCAAATTTTTGATAGTGTTTTATTCCAACTTTCTACTGCAGCATTGGAATTTCTTCGAATTCCAAAATTTTTAATCAAAACTGCTTACCACGATGAGCAGTATGGAAGAAGTTCGTTCAATAAGTATGTATAAAAGCTGGTACGTAAACATAATTTTTTTCGTTGATTAAATTTTCATTGCACTGAGACATCGTAGAATCATAGACTATGGTAATTTTTCGGTAAATTTTTTATTTCTCTCACAATACTTCTTTTTTTGTAATAATTTATTATCAAAAATATTGTCACCTTCAGTATTATTATTTTCTCCTGTTTCAATGTAATCTAACAGCTTCACTTCTTTTAAGTTTTTAAGCCTTCTACGTACCGACAACTTTTATACTGACAAGCGAACAACTTCACAAGCTTAGAAAATATATATGTTGCTATTGATAAACGTGTCCAGTGAATTAACAATCCAACTGCAGATCGCATGAGATTTTGAGTGTTTACATCAGATGTAAACGATTTAATTCTTTTAATAGCTGCTTTTATAACATAACTCGAGCATACATGAATGATTGTCAATTTGTTATTAATAATAGATTTTTCGGTAATTCTAAATACAATATCCAGACAAATACTTAAATCGCAATTGTTAAATGATTTACAAGATGCTTGAATCATAACTGTGCTAAAATCTGTCTCTACGAAACGAACTATTGGCCGTGTATTGATAAAATTTCGTTTTAAAACTTCGACCTGTATGTCTAGGCATGGTTGTATACTTCGAACGGAATGCCCATCAGTGATGAATTCACACGCTGCTGTGGACGGATGGACTTTATCTCTTTCCGCAACAAGTGAATAGAAAAAAATTCTTGTTTCAGATTCAGGGGATTGCACAAAAACAGATCCGGTAGCATCAAAATGTAAAACAAATTTTTTCTCTTTTGCAGTATCAACAAGCAATAAAATCCGCTGTTACATATAAAGTGTCACGTTAAATGTGGGGTCGATGGTATAACTTTGTATAAAACCGTTTATGTACTTGCCATTTAAGGTTACATCTTCTTTTTTTGTTTGTTTTTTTAACTTAATTAAAAATATACATAAATTTTGATCATTTCTTTTCTTCTATTCAGAGTTTATTTTATGCTAATGGTGCATTATTCTGATTCCCACTAGCGAGTACGTCTTCTGGTAGGTTAGCCAACATTCTACCTGCACGTTTCCGCGGGTGGATTACAATTCTTTAGCTGTATTAATTCTTTGGTCACCGTGTATGAACTGACGCTCACAAACACCTGCTGAATGATTATAGGTACCATTACATTTGACATGTACAATGTTCTCAACATGAATCGAGATAGGCTCTAAGATTTCGAATCGTAATTTGTAACAATTAGTAACAAGTAGTGACCGTCTACAATAAAAAATTGTTTTTTGTGTTTACGCGTCACTCTTCGCAGTCTATGTATCTCTATGGATACAACACATTTTCTCTCAATAGTCGCAAAAAGTTTTAAAAATTCTGTAGTCCATCCACTTTCAAACCTAGCACCGCTCTTTCAGAGTTTTATTCGAAACTCTTTCGTTAATTAGAATGAATGCTCTTTACAAGTATTCAACAATGAGTTATCAAGCTCAACACTATCCTCAAAATCAGAGAAGCTGTTACTCGTGTCAACTTTATGACCATTTTTAGAGTTACTTGTATGACTTGTTGCTGCAGCATTTTTGTTACGAAAATCCTGATCATACTCGGACGTTGATGGCATTGTATCCTGAAATTTTGCCTGCATGACATTTTAGTCTTATCTTTTAGATAACCAATTAGAGAAGCACATTTATTTGGCTTATTTTTATGTGCCACATCTGTTTCAATAATATTACTGAAATCAATGTCATCTTTAGATACTTGTATGTAGTTTAATTTTTTTACTATATTGTTTTTATTGAATTTAAATTTTAAAAACATGGTTTTGGTATATCATAGTTCAAATTATTTTTTATCAAATTTCAAACTAGATGATTTCGTTTACAAATTTGACGATTACCATCGCAAATATCCAATTTTGATGACACGCACAAAAATTCAAAACCTGCATGACATGCACAAAAGTTTTAAACAACAGTTTGTTTATAATTAAGCTGCTGCATTTTCGAAAAACTGAGATTTTCTCGAAGAAATTCGATCGTTCTAAGCCTTAAAGTTATAATCAAGAGGTGCTCGTGGGCTTATTTTTATTTTTTCTTATACACAATACAATTTCATCATTTTTATTAAGGTACGAAAATTATTTTTTCTAAAATGTTTATAATAAATCTGCTGCAATTACAAGAAACTGAAAATTTTTTAAAGAAAATTGATCTTACCAAGCTTTAGAATGATGATCAAGTGGTTGTACAGAGCTTATTCTCTGATTTTTTACACACAGTGTTAATAAATACATGTTATTGATGCACAATTTTTGTATACATTAGCTTGTTTATAATAAATTGGTTTTAATGACAAGTAATCGAGATTTTTTCGCATTACCATGTAAGTTTTAATGTGATGTAAGGTCATACTAAAATAGTTGTCTGATTTCAGGAAGTCTGCCTTTGTCATCTTGTAGAGTTCATATTGTATGGTTTTAATATAAATGTTGTTTTAGAAGTTATGTGTAGAAGATGGTATTGATCTACTTAACGTACAAAAATTTTTTACAGTTTTTGCTTCGTCATTGTCGTGTTACTGTCAAAGCATACTGTGACTAAAATAAATAAAATGTTCGAACCAAGGGCAAACAGTTCATCTGATGATCTGACGTTATTAAATTTATCTTATTTATTAAAGTTTCTCATGCATTTTTTTTAACAATAAAATTCACTCATACACTCAGCCATATCTAGCATAAGCTCAATCATTACGTATCTCACGATTACTTCAAATAGTGTCATGTACTTTTACCTACTTTAAAGTCCTGGAATCGTTCTCTATATTAGCTAACAAATCTTCAACAGCGTTTGATTTTTTTTAAATTACTTTACTTTAATAATATGATAAATTCAGTCATTGAAAGTTTGAGTATTCGATGAATTTCATAGTAATTTTGTAATAATAACGAGTGGAAAGTAATAATCTTTAAAAATGATAACCCTTATAACCCTTTTAAGATGATACATACTGGCTTTACTACGGACAAGATTATCATACAATTAAGGCCGTTTAAGCACAAACTGAGTGTGGAAGACGTACACAAAATAAAAAAAGTAAGCTTAGTAGGATCTCTTAATTATCATTTTTAGGCTTCAAAGACTACTATTATTCAAAATAATCTTGATGTTTCGTCATTGCATTAGCTTTGTTATAAAGCAAGGCATTGTTAATAAAAAAACACCTTAATTTAAAAAGTTGGATAGCGTCATGCATCAAAAGAAGGAAAAAAAGCATTGTTTGACAATTCAATTACGATGGTAAAGCTGTCAATAAATCTTGAAGTGCTAAAAATTCCTAGTATTCGCCATTTCAGCAGCTTTTTTGTAAACAAAGCATTGAAGGGATTTTTCTTAACTGATCTGCCTAAAACAAAAAAAAGTAAATAGCGCTCTGCACTAGAAAAGAAAAACCGTAACCCCTGTAAAACCTCTGAACTATAATTGTGGGTCTTGGTAAAATCGAATTCCTTCAAGAAAATAAAACTTTCTCGTGAATGCAGTAGCTTCATTATGAACAAATCGTTGTTTATGATTTTTATGCGTAGGTAAAGATAATAAGATCACATTGTTTATAAAACTAACGGTCCCCCGTCTTGGCTTCGCCCGAGACTTACGAAATGGAACACCGTAGTGGGTTGACATTTAATGTGAAACGTTTTCAGTTAGAAATTTAACATCTGTTTCTGACACTTCTAAGAACAAAAATCTTCTTATCAGAAACTTATACCTTAAAATAATCGTTGGCCATAAAGGGCTGTTTTCTGTCAACTTTGTTAAGTTCTAATATATTTGTTGGCAAGGTAGTTCGACGTCCGATTGCCCTAAAAAACACCGGTGAGCTTCTTTAGTAAACTCTTTCTTGACTGAAGTTTACAGCAATTGTGACGGCCTGAATACCTCAGGGTGATATTTTCTAGCCTGCCGTTGAAGCCCCAGACTGATCGGGAGAAAAATTACAAAGTCAGAAGCTTTGGAGCTAGTTAAAGAGATCTTTCCCAACGTCTCCTGGTATAACGTCGAAGACCTTGGTGTCTAAAACACCTTTTTTTTGCAGGCTCAGTTGTTTTGGTAATCTAAGATGGGGAGATTGGTTCGTGATGCTTGCCCGTTGGAGACTGTCCCGTTGGCTTCAGTTTTTTTTCCCTTCATAGCTGTTACATGTGTGGTTTTTTCAAATTTGTGCTTCTGTAAGTGTTTCGTCATTTTTTTTTGTGTGTGATAATTTTTTCGCAAAGGTGACTTGTATGACTTTTTTTCGTATGAATTTTTATATGCTCGGTTACTTAAAAGTAATCTTTGAATCTTAAAATGCAATAATTATATTTAAAATTCTAATTTCTGATAATAAAGTAGTTTGAAATATTTTAAAGCTATTGGCCTTGAGGACAATTATGAAATCGCGCCCCGACTGGACACTTTAAAAACGATTGACCGTGATTAGAAAAGGACAGTACTATGAATTGATTTCCATATGGTTGTAGAGAAGTGATGTTTAAGGGTTGGTCACGTAGTGAATGGAGCCGGAAGCTAGATTTCACAATAATTACTTTTTCTAATCACGGCCAATCATTCTAAATGTTCTTTGTGGGGGCGCGGTTTTGGAATAGCGCTTGAGGCCAATAACAACGGTCTGTGTTAAAAGAAGCATAGCTCAGGCTCATATGAAAAAAAGTGCAGCTCTGGCGTTCGGATAAAAAAAAGCATAGCTCGTTGCATTCAAGTAACAAAAAACACAGCTTACGCGTTTGGATGAAAACAAGCATGGCTCGTCGCATTCAAGTAAAAAGAAGCACAGCTCAAACATTCAGAAGAAAATAAGCAGGAATTATCAGACCTGGAAGAAAAGAACCACAGATCACGCGTTCGGATGAAAACAAGCATGGGTTGTCGCATTCAGATGAAAAGAAGTACAGGTCAAGCGTTCGGATGAAAACAAGCATGGCTCTTCATTTAGCCTGTTTACATACATAGACTAAAAGTATCATGACTTATTTATGTAAAATAATTTCATAATATTGAGAACTTTAACAACTTCCTTATTATATGATTAATGATATTTATGTAATATCTATAAATTTCAAACCATATTTTTATTAAAAAGTTTGAGAGTTTTTCTACAAGAAGTGAGTAGGTCCTTACATTTTATTAAATGTGAGTACGCATCCGCGATCATCAAACCCAACAAATTTTTAGTATTATTGATGTATAAAATACGATCGTAGGCAAGTAAGCATCACCGATAAAAAACCTAACAGTTTTTTAAATATTATTAATAAATAAAGTACACAGTAAGGCAAGTAAGTGTTGAAACATGAGTAAATTTATATTAGATATATAACTTGTGATATCTTATATGCGGCATAAACACTATAAGTGCAAGATGATATGAATATAAACATTGTGCAGTAAAACAGTTAGCAGATACTGAACATGGCCGTTACCGTGCACGAACGCTCTTCTCGGATCTCTCGGTACAATGAAAAAATATTTTGCTATCTAATTTAACCTAAATTATTATTATTACATAAATCTGTTTGTATATTAGTTATCTCTCTAATTGTATACTATCCACTACCTCAAAGTTAGTCTATTTATTTAACAGTAAGTATCGGTGATTAGAAATCCAACAGTTTTTTTTAGTATTATTAGTAAACTAGTTGCCCCCTCGTCTCGGCTTCGCCCGTTTGAATGTATCTCCTATTTTTACATTTTTTCCAGATCCTGGTATTTTTTTTGTGATAGTACAAGAATCATACTTCCATCCAATACTCCACCCAATACATATTTAAGGATATACTTAGTGTAAAGAACTTTCTTCCCCTTGATAAACTTTCGATAGAGATCAGCGAGTAGTTTTCAAATAAACCTGCTGCTTCAAGTTTTATACACATGTTTTTAAGTTTTGAACCTTTGAAAGAGAAGACTAATGACTAATTTGATTTCATTATATTCTACTTGAAATTCAAATAATTACGGAACTTTTTTATAAACACGTATACATGTAACATCTGTATTTAAATTCATGTACGTATTAGTCTTATGACATGCAAAGACAAATCAAAAATTAAAAAATTTTACATGGTTTGAAACTAATAGTGCCAAAAATAGTTAGTGCATCAAGAACTTTATACTTACAAATAGATTAAAATAGAATTTATATAAATTAACTTATGATCTTACTCTTAGTTATATAAATACATAAAATATTAATTATTAGTATGTATAAACCCCTTCTATTTGCGTCCGGGATGGTGTGAAAAAATATGTTATTAAAAGTAAATATTTAAGTATGAATAAAGGTGGTATAGGCTGGTGAGGAACCTTGGTAAAAAGTAATATAAGTCAGAATAACAAAAATGATGTTCGCATACACTTACTATGTTAACAATACGTATATACGTATATGTTACCAGTGAACAATGTCCACTAACATTAACGTATGTGTGTATTAGTTTGATTTAAAAAATTATGTCTTATCGTAGATAGACAACAAAATAATGTGTAAACGTATATGTGTGTGGGTAGGTGCCAGGGTCTGTGAAAGTTAGTAGACTACACAAAAATGTTGCTGGGAGCGGTGGGGGGGGGGGGCAAGAAAAATCATGTGGGTGTTGGTAGTGGTACGTAGAAAGGTGGGCACTAGGGTATGTGGGAGAGGATTGTTCTGGACAAAAAGTAAGCTAAGCTAAAGTAAGAGAAAAAAATAACATAATTTTGCCTTATTTTGTGAACGGGAGGAGTGGTTAACGGAAGTCTGCGGGGGTTATAGGGGCTGTGAAGAGCTATAGGTGGTGTGTGTTGTTACGGGGTGAACAACGCGGATGAACGAGGCGGAGTCTCTCCACTTCGACCGGGCCTGTGTTGCCCGGATACCCAACGGTGACACTCCCTGTAAAATATTTTGCGGGTCTCGTTCGCCGAGACACCGCTGTGGGATCAGATATCGCGGCTGCCTTGAACGTCGTCGCCTCTCGCGACGACTTTAACACGGCACAACGGGGGATCGGGCACACACAGAAAGGAAGTACTCACGATCAAGTTTAAAATAATAAATATATTCAGCTAAATGATATAAACTGACATACAAAATATTTCTCGCGGGTGTGTGTGTAATTCTTGCACGTCGAGCGCGCTTGCTCGATGTGCTCGCGGCGCGAAAACGCGAACCGGGCAGACAACGCGGGCTAATCTAGGGCCGCTGCCCTTTACAATAAACTGCCTGTTGGCAGATACTTACGGCGATGCGGGGTCGCTCCCCGACGATGCCTCTCGCAGGCCAAGTCTACACGGGAGCAGTGGAGCGGTTACGCTGAGGTCAGTAGGCGTCCCTACTGGCAGCGTTCGAAGGCCGAGATCGACGGTATCGGCCTCGGTGACCCTGAGTCCGGCGTCGTCTGCTATCCCAGCAGGACCCGGACACTCAGCACCAAACACTGTACCGGGGACAGCTCAAGCACAGCCGCCACGACAACAATCGCAGGAACGGAAACACTCCAGAGGACGTGTCTCACGTCCTCCAAAACAAAAATTCGCTTCACGCGCGTTCGCTGGCCCAAGCTAATCTGATCCCTTTTCGGCTTTTTCTTCCCTTTCCATCCTTTCCTAACTGTCCTTCTTTCCCTATCGGTCCTAGCCTACCGATGATGGCTTGACGGTATCTCACCGTCACAGTGTTAAATGTTACACACAAACAACTACATACTATAGGTATATATCTACGGTACGGAGCGCGCCAACCCCTTAATATTTGAACATCAGTTAAATACTTCATTTTTTCAGTTGGCCTTTTGAAGTGGGAAAAATCTTTGAAAAGTAGTTTTAGAGTCAAAACAGAGGTAGTGTAAATGTTATAAATACTTCTTTATAAAGATAATTCTTTGCCTAGTTTCTAACCTCAGAGATTAAGTTTTTGTAGAAGTAAATAATGTTAATGATAGAAACAGAGAAATTTTAGATGAAACTAAAAATTGTGTTCACGGCAGATACTTGAGTCTAATAGAAGCTGCCTGAAAATTACAAAAGTTCCCAATTTATGGTAGAAGTCATGGAGTATTTGAAGGAGGCTCAATACCATAGGTCTTAAAAAAAAAGATGCTACAGTATCGGCTATTTTAGTCTAACTAGTAATATGCACTCTTGCAAATCTCTCTTTAAGATCTCCGTATCAGCAAATGAACCCAGAATCCTGTCCTCGGTTTGTATCATATCATAACCCTACAATCTTTGTCTTCTATAAGTATTATACATAAATAATGATGTTTTACTCTGTCTTCGAACTTTTGAGTCTAAACTTTTGTACCTTCAACACTACATTTAGTATTAAATACCCTTTTTCTTGAATGAAAATGAAAATAACTGTGCTGTAAACAGCTCGTTGTTATTTAAAAAGTTTAACATTAACTATAAAAAAAGCCACTTCTATGTCACTATTTTACGCTGATTTTGAACCCATTTTGAATGTGGCGAATTTTCACTTACTAATTATGCAATGAATAACATTAAAATTTTAATCGTAAAATCTTTTTAGAATGACGGGCAATCTGTACTGTTTCCGTGATCAATCGATAGAGTATAGTTAAAACGATCTTCAATTAATTTTTTTGTGCAGAAAAACGGTGTTGTATGGTCTAAAAAATGCAATTGCCGATAAAAGCTTAGTAGCTTTCATAAGAGCCTGGTTGTAATCTACAAAAAAATTGAACTTTTAACAGCTTTTTATCAATATTTTTACTGGCAACCGTACTTGAAACTTTGCAGTTGGATTAATAAAATTGATAAAATTATTGTTTAAGGTCAGGTCAAATTAAAAAAAAAAAAGCGGTAACTTGATTTGGGTATTGAGCCTCCTCAATTTCCCAATTCGTTTGAAAAATTAAGAAAAACTTTGTTTTTTAAGAGAATAAAATTGAAAATACAATAGAAAAATGGCAAACATCTCTAGCAGCATGGTTTGAGTTGAACTAAGTGATGATTTCGCAAAATCAATGCAGTATGTCACTATTTCATAGAATTATATTTTCAATAACCAGCTCAAAATTTGGCAAAAACGAAAAAATTCAAAATTAAATACACCAACAGAAAAATTAACCATAAGTATCTAGTCATCGTATTCATCATAGTATCTCCTAAAGATCATAAAATGTTTTTTTTTTTCAAATTAATTCTTATAAAGTAATCAGAGCAACATCATTTAGGGATTTAAAAACGAGTACTAAGGTAATGCATCTAACATTTGAAAATACTGCAGTAGCCATGGGTTTAATAGAACACTATAGCCAAATGGATGATATTTTCAAAGAAGCCAGGATTGTTACGTTACCATTTCAGTTACGACATTTTTTTGCCTGGTTTAGAAGACAAATCATGTAAAATTTCAATTCACCCTCACCAACAAAAAGTGATATAATAGGAAACAGTACCACAAAAGCAATTGTTTTTTGTACTAAAATATTCAATTCACTGTATAATAAAGTAAATAAAGATCAAATCACTATTTTAAAAATTATATGTAAACAAATAGATAAAATTTTTTGTATTGATGGCCCAGGAGGTTCCGAAAAAACATTTCTATAAAAAATGTTCATTTATTCTTTCATTTCTCGTGGAAATAAAATTTTGTCTATGGCATAAACTGGTATAGCATTAATATTGCTTTCAAAAGGAATGACCGGTCATAGAACAATACGTTTACCATTAGACTTGAACAGCATAGAAAGTTAGTTCTTGAAATTCGAATCTGAAAAAAAATGTAGAGATGTGGATTTGATAATGTAGAACAAGGCTTCTATGATCTCAAAAAAAGCCTTAGAAATAATTTAAAAACCTTACGTGATAAATGTAATTTAAATATCCATTTTTGTAACAAATTGATTGTTTAAGGAGGAAATTTCAGACAGATTCTGTCAGTTTTAAGAAATAATAATAGAAGCATCATCATACAAGAAAGTATGAAATCATCATATCTTTGGTCATTGTTTCGTATTCTAAAATTTAATATTAATACTCGTTCAATGGACAAAATATTTTCAAAATTATTATTAGATATTACAGAAGAAAAAATGAAAAAAATAAATGCAAGTGCCAAATAAATAAAAAAATTTTTAAATCATAAAATTTCCGATCATGTGAAAAGGAAACGAAAACATATTGCAGCATAGATTATGCAGGTTACAAGGGTGTTGATAAATCCGATGGTGATATTCATATACGTTTTCTAATTGAATATCTAAACAACATTTGTGAAGGCTCACTTCTGCATGAGCTTAATTTAAAAATTGGAATAATTGTCATGTTAATACGAAATGTAAGTATAGTTAATAGCTTATGTACTGCTACAAGATTGCAAGTTACAAAACTACTAAAATACAATATTGAAGCAAAAATGATAACTAGAGAAAAAATTGGAAACAGAGTTCTTATACCAAAAATAACTTTATATATAGAAAATTCATCACTATTACCTTTTATTTTATACAGAAAACAATTTCCTTCAGTCTTAGCGTTTTCCATGATTATGAATAAATCTCAAGGTCAAAGTTTTAATAGTATTGTATTATATCTAAAAAAAAAAACACTGTTTTTGCATGTTCAATTATACGTCGCGTTATCAAGATGCAAAAATAAAAATGTAATACTTATTCATATAGAACGTAATAATAATTTTGAAACACAAAACATTGCTTGGAAAAAAATTTTTGATGTTAACTGATATAAAGCAGATAACAAATTAAGTTATATATCATTTTTAAAACTGTTCTATGATGACTTGAGTTTTATTAAATATTTTTAATTTGGAAAAAAAAAACTAATACTAATTTATTTTGAAAAGTTATATTTAAAATATCAAAACATTAAACTTCCACATGTGAATACATATAAATTGAAATAATCTGTACAACAAATTTTAAAATGTCAAGTATTTATTGCATATAGTTATTTTTCTATTGCACGTTGCGCACTTTCTAACTTGAAGACAAAAGAGTAAACTTAATTAAAATATTTGACATATTTCAATAAAAAAAGGAAGATGATTTTTTTTCGTGGTTAATAGGACTACGAGTGAGGTCTATAGTTTACGTATTCTATAAGATTTCACAGCTCCTCAAAAAAAAGTGTTATTCAGACTAGATTGCACTATTCCTATGTATTTTTGCCCGCTGAATCTGAATATGGCTTTAAAATAGACCTGTCACCCTTTAGTTTTCCCCTAGATGCCAAAAAGTTCCTAGAATTAATAAAAATTGACTTTTTAAGCTTATCTTTCAAAAAAAAACCACTAGATGAACTAGATTTTACTACGTTTGCGCATGTTTGGTTGTTTAGTTGTATCGTAATTTTTGAATAAAACTAGAATTTTTCCAGTTTTTCCCTAGATGCCGACAAGTCCCTAAAATTTAGTAAAATCGATTTTTTAGATCATATTTTAAATGAAAACCACAATTGACTATGTTTCTTAACATTTGTGTATATGTGGTCCTAATATTATATTACTATTTTACATTTAACTAAACTTTTTCCAGTTTTCCCTAGAAGCTTCAAAGTCCCTAGAATATGTTAAAATCGGCTTTTTTAACATAGGTTTAAAAAACTACGTCAGACCATCTTTCACTACTTTTACGTATATTTTGTTATTTGGTTGTGAAATTGAATCTTGGTTTTGGAATGATTCGTGCATATTAAAATCTCTCTCTAGAAGCCAAGAAAACCGTAACATCAAGCGAAATCGGCTTCTCTTGCAAATCTACTAAAAAAATTTTCAAAGGGCTGTATTTATTGCATTGCTTTTACCTATACATGGTTGCTGAACTTGAATTTGGTTACGGAATGATTCGGGCATCCTTGAATTTTTTCCGTAGAATTCCAAAAGTCTTGCGAATAATGCGGAATCAGCATTCTGATTTACTTTTACAAAATTGTACATATATTGGTCAAGACTATGTTACATCTGCGTATTTTAGGCGCTTAATTTGAATCCTTCTTCAATCTGGCATACATTAGTTTTACTCTAGCTAAGAAGTATTAAGGAACAATCTAAATGTGCTATTCTAGTTTAACAATCACTCATTGGTAACTATATAAACACTGCTAGAAAAAAGAAGAATCTTGATTCCGAGTCCTCACCTAGTAGTTAATCCCTTAACTCTAAAAACGGCATAAAGATATCTTCTCCGTTTTTTCCGCTAATAGTATCACCCAGGATCAACGATGTAGACGTAGCGGGGATATGATCCCTCTGGGGTGCTTGATTATCGTGAGTTTCCTTGCCTCTCACGTTTCTAATTAAACATTAGTCACCTCCACTTTCAACTTTCATTTTACCGTAACGTTGTCGTTTATCTTCAAAGCTTCGTCGTGATGGCCTTCTTTTATGTTTTTCACCTGTTATTGTCACTTCTCTTTTCAAGTTCTAGCAGAAGTTAGCCAACATGTCTTCATCCCATCTTTCTTTGTAACGACGCTCCATCTTTTTCATGTTCTGGTGGATTAGTTCTCCTTGCTCCTCACTGTAGTCACCCAAATTATCAGGCAACTTATCAAGGTGTAAATGAAGGAATCGCTACTTAAGATTCGTATCGCTAACTAAACTTCCGTAATTTTTTACCAATTTGAATACTATTTTCTCATAATTATCGCTCTTACGGTTTCCCAAAAAACATTTTGTTACCGTTCGACAAACTTATCCATGCAGCCTTTCCTGCTTAATTCATTTATTTGACAAACTCACTGTCTTGAAACATTTTATGGATGCGCGGTCCATCAAATATTCCCTTATTTAACTTTGCATCAGACATATTAGAAAACTCAGGTATGCAAAGCTATTTTCCTTGTTTACCTTAAGCCTTGACAAATTGTTTCATGAGACCTCATTCAATGTGGAGAGAAGAGAGAAGAATTCTAGATAGATCAATCAAACTTAACCTGTAGACGTCGGGATTTCCTCTAACCCGAAAAACACCTCAGAATGCACCGAAATCATTAAATGACATTTCACAGCACCACAACAAAAGTTTCTGACCTGATGGTCAAATAATATTAACCATACGTTTTTGCGGTTGCTAAATTCGAATCCAAGGTCTTGACAGCTTCATCTGGTCTGCATTCATCCATAACCTCAAAAACCTGCAGTATAGGCTACAAGAAGCGTTGAAAAATGTTTGCTCTGGTCGGAGGAAAAAAGTAGGTTTACTATATTTTTTTGGGGTCGCTACATTCAGATCTAAGGTGTAGATAGCTCTATCTGGTCAGTTTTTATCCATAACCTTAATAAACCGACTAGTATAGGTTTCTATGTGTAAGCGTCAAAAAATTGTTTCTTTGATCTGGAAGAAAAATACGTATGCTGTATGTTTTTAGTGTCGCTGAATCCCTTGCCTCCGTAATCCCTTAATCATATAACTCCTTAATCCTACAACCACAAATTTCCATAACCTTAAAACCCTAATTATTGCGAAGACTTTATACGAGAAAATGAAAAAATTTCATGTAAATTTCAATAAGCCAATGTAATTTACTTTTCTCTACAGTTTTACATCGATAAAAAAAAAGCTTTATGACGATCTGCTTTTCCGAACTATTTTATCCTCGAATGATCTGTGAAGTGTATTACGTGAACGTTTCTTGGCATTGTCAGTACTCTCTCTTTTTAACGTCCAACAGTAGTCAGCCATCATATTTACATTCCAAACACCCTGATAACGTCTTTACATTTCCTTCATATCTTGATGAAAACGTTCTCCTTGCTATTCGCTGTAATCCCTCAGATTTTGCGGAAAGTCATCAAGATGTAAGTGAAGAAAGTGTACTTTGTAACTTATCAAGCAGCCTAGTGTTTCGTAGTTTTCCAGAAGATCAGCCACTAATTCTCTATAGTTTTCACTTTGGTGAGTGGACAATTTTTATTGAAATAAAGATACACACTCCGTACACGGCTTTTTGATTGTTTTATTTATTAGATATGTACACGAAATACAACAAAGAAAGAAGAAGAACTATGAAATTAATTAACTTGGTTTAACTATTAGTCAAATTAATTCACAAATTATTTATTTTATTAACTAATTTGTTTTATACAAATAAATAATTTTTTTAAATATTAGAATCTATTTTTAGTTGCAGCAGCTTTTCCGTACGTTAAAAAATATTTATTTAATTTTCATTAATTTTTAATTTAAATATTCATCATCTGTTTCTTAATTAATTTTATTCACAGCCATAAAATAAGTTTACATTATCATTAGGTTCGTAACATTTTTAATGACAATATGCTTATCATTTACTTTGAGAAATTTAAAATTATTTAAATATTTAATTATAAAACTGGTTTTCAATATTTTCTAAGCGTTCTTGTAAATAAATATTATGGGTATCGTATACGTGACTAATTGTAAAAATACGTGTGTCAGCTTACGTAGCAGATGCGAGCGCGGTGTTAGAAATATTATTAAAGGAGGAAGTTGTTTTGAAAAAATTGGAAGATTTGACAACTGCGAGTACTCTTATGCAGGCTAGCCTGGCAGCACGTCATGCTATGGATACAAAGTTGACTCTTATTATCTACGTACTATATTCTTTTTTTACTGTAATTGTTAATTTTTGTTTATTTATTAAATATAAAAATATTTTTTGAACCTGCTTCCAATTAACTTGCATGCTCATTTCAACGATATTTGCACCGGCTTCGTATACAGTATCGTTTTATGTAGATGGTATATTCATAATTATATATTGTCTGCCATAAAAAGTTAAAGAAGTATAACTGTTTTCTTTAATAACAAAGCACCTACTGTTATGTAATTACATGACTAATTTACTCATAAATATAATTTATAATTAAATTGTATTAACAAACATTGAATAAACATTTTAATTTAAAATCAATAAAAAGTAACGAATATTCATTTATAAATAGAAACGTTATTAATTTAAAGGAATATTTAAATTAAAAATGAATTATGAACCACACTATCACACTATGAGAAAAGAAAACGATTTTTTTATATCGCTCGTCGTAGAGTGGATAGGGTACTCGGCTCGTTTTTAGAAAGTTGGGGGTTCAAATCGATTAATTTTCGAAAGAAAAACCAACACCTGGCCAGCTCCTTGGGTAAAGTCACTCGGTTTTAAAAAGGGATTGGTACAGCGGGTTAGATGGTTTAATGGAAAATATTTTTTTATACTTTTGGCTTTTTTTTTAACAATTAGACGTTTAGTGCGCACTCAGCAGAAAAAATAAGATTCGTATCTTGCGCACATCCAACCAGGGCAAGCACAAGGAGTCCCTCGAGCCTGGTAGTTGCCCTGGTGACGTGCGCCACTATGTACGAAAACTACTATTCTATTAAACTTGACAATAGCTGGGATGTGTTTTAAACAATCGCTGCGCCCTGCAAATAGCACATAGTAGGATTGATGGCGTCGTCTGAGGGAAACTTTGCAAGGGGCCTGCACAAAAAACTTGCGTACTTGTGGAAAAGGATGGTATTTACGGAAAAAAGAATAAGGGAGATAAAGATTAGGAACATAGGATAAGAAAACATCATGCATGGGTGTACGTGGAATCTTAATACTGATACATACATACATACATACATACATACATACATACATACATACATACATACATACATACATACATACATACATACATACACATATATATATATACATGAATTCTACACCTATGGGAAGTACACAGACCATCTGCATAGTAGGTTCAAAATTTCTTTTGCATAAAAGACAGGAGATCTATGAGTGGTTACAATTTGTGCTCTGACAAAATTGTGAGGCACTCCCATAAATATCTGGGCCTGAGTAGCTTTTTAAAGTCTACGGCTTTACCAAGGTTTTTCATGTAGTTTTATCCCCCAAATTAGAACTTTGAGGGTGGAACCTAAAAAAACCGCGCAGAAAAGTTATTAAGAATTTTAATCAACAATTTTTTAAACATCGTTTTTTTATTTAAGAAATTTTTTTTTTTATTGTTTGGCACATTTTAAACAAAAACCACTGAGATGTACGTACCTAAACACCACAATGTTCAAGTGAAAAATTCCCGAAGTATAGTGGAATGCTTGTTTCTGATTTTTAAAGTCTTGGTAAACTCATTGTTGAAATAAACAATAAAATGTCCGGAAATCTTTGATTTTTAAAACTAAGTTACTAACTTTTTTTCAAATGAGCCTTTATTTGTATGTTAGAACTTTTCCAGGCAAGTAAAACGATTTTTTTATCTTTAGTACTGACTGTCATCAACTAAGTATAATAAGGATTAGCTATCAATTGCTGTATGATTTTCGTTTAAGAACCACTCAGATATTTGCAGAATTAGTACAATTTGATATTTATTTCCAAGCAAACATATACATTTCACTAGTGAGGCACCACCAGTACTGGTAGAAGACATTATTAAAAACATGCACTTAGCTCGTGGACGAAAGTCTAGCCCAAATTATTTCTAAAAGTACTGTTTTTAATGTAAAAGTCTACTTCTATTTTATATACCATACAGCAAAATTGCCATATTTGCCTTACGTTGTTTTCAATGTGAAATTTGTTAGCATTTTTAATGGTTTTATGTATTAATAAATCACTTGCAGACTTCAATTAAAGACTGTAATTTAACAAATAGAATATTTATTATTCTTACTCTTATTGTTGGACAAGTATGTAACAAATTGAAATATGTAACGACACAATCAACTAATGTTAATGTTACAATTTTAATGTAATACATTAGATAAAATTTGTATCATAAACATCAACATTACAAGATATTTGAGTATAATAAATCACCATATCCCAGCATGTAATAGGATTAACATTTACTATTTGTGCTTAGTGATGCTGAGGACAAAGTTAGTAAACAACTTGACAGTTTCAATAACATAGTTTAACAGCAACCTAAAACAATAACTGTATTTTACATAATCATATGAGTAGAAGATAATCATACAATATATATGTTGACCTTTCATATAGAACACTTTGCACAAGGAAACACATTTGTAAATTCCACTTTAATTGTTTGAGTCCAATGTAAAAAAATTTTATTACAAAAATATTTGCTCTTAAAGTCATTAGGCATTTTCAACAAACAATTCCTTTTCACCTAATATTTAAATATACATCTCTTATTTTACTTGTTCATGATAAGGATCCGGGTTTCAATCCTCTCAATAATCTTGAGTAGCCAATACTATAATCAATGAACAATTATCAACTCATAATATTATCTACGTGCATTACAGATTGCAGTATGTAACATGAGTTCTCGAGTGAAAACAGTCAATTTCATATCTTATTGACACTTATGTGCACCTTTAAGTGCTCAGAAACTTATAAAATTTGGTTTTAAATCACTATCAGCAACAAAGGTATTTAATAAATATTATGTTTTGTTAAACAAGAAATAAATGTGCAATAAGCAAATTTAGTTGGAAATCTGAGATTATTAGTAGATGCAAAATCATAATGCTTTGTAATCGAACGGAAGTCACATTTGTGATCAAGGTTCCATTCTTAACCTCAGAAAATCAAAGTTACCTATTTTTTTTGTATTTGAGGAAATACAAAACATTAAAATGCAAAAAAATTTCCCGTATGGTTTTTCAGTTCTATGTGACAATGTATGTTGGTTTATGCTTAACATCTTAAAAAAAATATCATTTTGGAATACTAAACTATTTTTACAAGTTATGATTAGAGTATTAAATTGTTTTCACAAGCTTTCATTACTACTAACTTCTTACTAATATGTTATACTGTAATCTTAGTGTTAGGCCGTGAAACATGGAAAAATGTCACACTGTGATAGGCGTAAAGTTTATTAATAATCGAATACGAAGGATATGATCGTGTATTTAACCAAGATTCCTGTAGCATAAAGCAACATAACCTTGAGAAATCAAATATTTTCCATGCAGTTTAAAAGTACGACATTAGTTTACGAAGCAAATTTACTAATAGGAACGTTTAAATGATAATATCTAGTTTTCTACTCTCTCACTTATTTAGAGTATCCTAGAAGAATAATAGAGTCTATTACATACCCCATTAAATCTGAGATTATTGACTAATGTTTTCAAAGTTTACAAACATGAAAAAATTCATGACTTTTATGGTTCTTTCGAATATATCATTCTTTTTTTTTTTAACAATCTCCCTGTAATTGGAGACACATGTAGTCTGGTTGCCAGAAAGGTTCTCGTAGCTTTTTAAAGTTTACGGATCCACCTACATTCATTTGTACAATTTCATTTTCTGAATTATAATTTTGAAGGTAAAACTTCAAAAAACCACGCACAAAAGTTACTAAGAATTTTTATAAAAAAAATTTAAAAGTACTTTTTTTTTATTTAAAAACTTTGGCACATTTTCAACAAACAACCAATTAGATGTAGGTACCTTAGCTCTACAGTTTTTAAATAAAAAATTCTCGATGTTTAACAGAGTGCTTTTTACCGATTTTCAAAGCCTTGGTAAAGTATAAAAATGAAACATTTTTAGTGAGCACAACACGAGAATATTAGTTACCAAAAATTCTCTACAATCTTGAAAAGAAAAAAAAAAAAAAAAAAAAAAAAAAAAAAAAAAGAAGAATTCCGATTAATAAAGAAGCAACATTCTTATTTGCAGTTATCATTTGGAATGTTTTTAGTGCGCGTGCACGAATTAGAGTATACATACTCGTATGTGCTTCAGCGTGTCGTAAACACATATGGGTCATTCTTTTACAAACCGAATGGATTTTGCTAAAAATTAATCGTCACCTCTCCGATTCAGCTAAAAAATGTTTTCCAGTTTCTAAATTGAAAAATAAGAAAGACGTGTCCAAAGAATTTTTTTTTTTACTATTTTCGATTTTATAAGTTATAACAAATTTCTTAATAGTGGTTGAAGACTTATTTTAAACAATGGATAGCTCCGAATCCTTAAGAGCTACAAAATTTTTATCCGTTGCACTTTTGTAGCTAAAAAGTTAAACTATAAGAAAAAAATTAAAAATAAAAAATAATTAACAAATTAATATTGTTATTTATAATTTAATTGCTTCACTCAACTTTTAACAATTGCCTCCAAAATGAATTAAGTTTTTATCATTACCGTCGTATTCTGTGTTAAACCTTACGTAAAAATTATATCATTAAAATATGGAGACTTTTTAATCGTTGTTGTTAAAATATTAATTTATGTAGTGCACAATGGTGAAAAACTGTTTTTTTTAATTATAAAATGATATTTGTACCTCGTATCAAAAAAAGTTGAAAATTAAAGTTGTAGATAATTAAAGGATCTACAA
>NW_019379761.1:385016-399154 GCF_000648655.2 Copidosoma floridanum | reverse complement strand
AATTTTTTTATTGCTACTTTGTTTTTTATTGTTTTATTAATTGTCTGCTTTTATATAAAAAATAAATTTTTCATATCTTCGTTTTTTGAAATTTTAAAATTTCGTGGGGAAGCCTGCTTACAGTACGATCTATGATTCAAAATGTTAGCCACGCTACTCGCGTACATTCCCCGTACTACAAGTTCGTTGGCTTTTGGATCAGCTGTGCGTTTATTTTGGTCCGCTACCAAGTCATATTCTCACTTGTTGTAATTTAAAGTTGAATAATTTTTACTTTGTAACAATGCCACAGAAAGAGGCACGTAAAATGCAAAATACTAGTGATCGATCAAACAGATGTTTTAATCCTTTTAATTTTAAACATCCAACAACAAACACTTCTGATTTGAGGACAGTAAATAAAAACCAACTTTTAATACTGTACTTGGCAATTTCGTCACATGCATTACAACAAAAATTTTGTTCTTCTTGCTGCTTGAAGTTATCAAAGTTGAAAAAAGAATATACAAAAGAAATGAACTACCAGAATTGGTTCGTACAATACTTTAATTATAACATTGAGTTCAGACATACCTAACCTCTCGTAGAATTTTGTGTCGATGTTTTAGTCTAATTTTTTTTAGACGCTACAAAAGAAGGATTCTCCATGTGAAGAATCCGATATAAAAGTTAAGAGCAGTGACGGTACATCTGGATTTTCGGGAGATAATACATCTGTGCAAAGTAAACAAGTAGATTTTTTCAACAAAGGATTAAGCTTCTTAGGATCTTCGCCAATCAAAAAACAAAAACTATCGTTGAAAAGTTATTTGGAAGAAAAATTAAAACAAATATCGTCCGTAACTGATAAAAAAATTTTTAATTTGAGCCAAGATGATACAAACGATCTTAAAGCAGATGGCGACGAGTCATCGATAATAAGTGCTTTGTAAGAAAGTTTCAATACTTCGGCTGACCGCGTTCATAAAATTAAAATTTTAACAATTTTTCGATCGTGGTCTTATAGAAAAATTGAGGACATATTTCCTTCCGCAACTCGTCACTTTATAGGCATAGCAAAAAATGTTGCTCGAGATAACGGATTAATTAGGGGTCCAAACCCAAAACAACATTCATCTCTCGATGATAATGTTATCGATACAATTCTTAGCTTGTACCAGTCTGACGACTACACTCAATATATGCCCGGAAAAAAGGATTAAGTTTCGATAAAAATAGACGGCAAATCGGTACCTATTCTAAAAAGACTAGTATTAAATAATTTAAAAGAATTGTATGAAACTTTTACTAGTACGTATCCAACTAGAAAACGTAGTTTCTCAATGTTTGCTAGCTTAAGGCCGAAATATTGTGTTTTGGCAGGTGCTTCTGGTACTCACTCTGTTTGCGTATGTCTTATACATGAAAATGTTAGTTTATTAGTGAGTGGTGCCAATTTTAAATCACTTACTTCCGGTTATGAGCTGCCTTTAATCAATTATAAGGATTGTTTGAATCGTATGGTATGCGAAAACAAAACGACTGATTGTTATTTAAATTCTTGTAAGAAGTGCCCAGGCGTGACGAATGTTATCAAGCAACTGGAGGAAATTTTTGAAGAAAAATGTATTGAAATTGTTACCTACAAAAAATGGGTTGCGGTTGAAAGAACCTCATTGCAGACCCTAATATCTCCAGTTAATAAATTTTTACAGAAGTTAAGTGAAGGTTCGTAAAAACTGTTGACTCATTCATTTTTGGTTAACAAACAAAGGGATTTTCTAAATGCGATGAAAAATAAACTGAGAGAAAACGAGTGTATCGTAATTTGCGACTTCTCAGAAAATTATGCTTTCATAATTCAAAATTTGGTTCAGGGTATACATTAGAAAAACGATTAGGCAACCGTACACCCATTTTCAATTTATCATAGGAATGACTTGGATGAATTAAAAATTTTAAGTTTTGTTTGCATTTCTGAATGCCTACATCACGACACTATTGCTGTACATCTATATCAGAAGCAGTTGATTGAATTTATCAGAATAAATTTACCGAGTGGTAATAAAATAATATACATGTCTGACGGTGCGAGTGGACAGTATAAAAATCAAAAAAACTTTATTAATCTCACTCATCACTTTGAAGACTTTAAAATAGCAGCAGAGTGGCATTTTTTCCCCACTTTACACGGGTAGGGGCCATGCGACGGAATAGGCGAAACTGTTAAACGACTAGCTGCCAGAGCAAGTCTTCAGAGAATTCACAATCCCATTCGAACGCCACGAGAACTTTTTGATTAGGCCACAGAATCACGGCCAAATATTACTTGTCGTTATTCTACAAATGATGATTACGAAGAAGAAAGAAATTTAGTGTCAGAAAGATTTTTGAGAGCAACAACGATTTAGGGAACGCTAAAAGATGATAGCATGGTTCCACTATTTTGTCAAGAATTAGAAGTGAGGCTGTTTTCTTTGCATAAAAAAACAAATGTTGTAAAAATTTTCAAGTGACATAATTTTGTTATGAACCTGTAAAAAAAGTTTTACTTGTATATAACAATTTTGTTACATGTATAAATAAATATTG
Organism: Copidosoma floridanum; assembly: GCF_000648655.2. The sequence continues at coordinate 396,583 of NW_019379761.1, read as the reverse complement.
AGCAATCACAATGTTTACTTGGTATTTTTTATACATTTTTATTAATTCAATGAAATATAATTTCTTTAGTTATTATTGGTCACATCCGTTTACAAGTAAAAAATTATTCTTAATAAATGATTAAATGGTGATTTCTTGCTTTTTTGCATGATAATACCAAAGTTTGAGGTTATACTGACAAATTGTAAACACAAAAGTTGTAGATAATTCAATTATCTACAACTTTTACATTTAACATTTTCTGATACGAGGTACAGATATCATTTTATACTCAAAAACAGTTTTTTTCACCATTACGCGCTACATAAATTAATATTTTAACAGTAACATTTAAAAAGTCTCCATATTCGAAAAACATGATTTTCCCGTAAAATTTGACGCAGAATACGATGGTAATGTTAAAAACTTGGTTCATTTTGGGGGCAATTGTTAAAAATCGATCGAAACAATTAAATTGTTAATAACAATAATTATTTGTTGATAGTTTTTTTCCTTAAAGTTCAACTGTTTAGCTACGAAAGTGCTATTGGTGAAAATTTTGTAGCTCTTTAGGATTCGGAGCTATACATTGTTTAAAATGAGTCTCTAACCACTATTATGAAATTTGTTATAACTTATGAAATCGAAAATAAGCGATAAAAAAGAAATTCCTTGGATACGTATCTCTTATTTTTCAATATAGAAACTGGAAAAAATTTTCAGCTGAATCAGAGAGGTGAAGGTCAAAATCTGTTCGATTTGTAAAAGAATTACCCGTGTACGTATACACTTGTCACTGAAACGCAAAAAATGTTGACTGCAAAACAGAATATGGCTAATTATTTAATGAGAATTTTTTTTTAGAGATTGTAGAGGAAGTTTGATAGCTAAGGTTCACGTAGTGGCCCTACTTAAAACTTTACATATTTATTATTTACCAAGGCCCTAAACATTGGAAAAAAGCATTTATCTAAGCTTCGGAAATTTTTTACTCGTAAACTGTGAAGTTTAGGTTTACAGGTATGCAGTTTATGTATACGTGGAGTATAGGTTTATTTTTTGCTTAAAATACGCCAAAGAATAAGAAAAAAATTTATGTATAAAGAAAAGCTAGTCTTAAAATTTGTTTAAAAAAATTGTGTATACCTTTTTTGCGTGGTTTTTTGAGCATTCACCCTTGAAGTTCTAAAAAGAATATTAATAGCAAAAAAATTTTTTTTATAATTTCATGAAAAAAAGTAAGTTTCTCGTGTGAAATGGGTATGATGTATGAGTGGGCAAAATAAATATTACTTTTTAATGTGCTGACTCAAAAGTACTTCTCAAAATAAATTGATATTTGAGGAAAACCGCAATACTCACTCAAGAGATACGAGCATGTGAGAAGAAAAAAAAATTTTCTTTCATTAGTGCACTGTTAAGTAAGTATTTTTCAGCTTGGAAGTATACTGAACATCCACAGAAATTACGTCAGTTGTGTAAGATAAATTATTCTCGAAATAAACACTTGTAACAAATCATTGTCTAAGGCTGTGTATTTTTGTTAGTTAGTATTGACATATTTTCCTTTGAAAGTGGTGCAACTTCAAACTGCTGCACGAATCGAATACCCAAGAGTTGATGCCTTATCGACCTCTCTACTTCGGTGATATACTATCACTTGATTTTTTCATAGCTATTTTAAAGTAAAATTTATGAAAATCATAAAAATATTTGCGTCCAATATTATCACATTAGAGGGGCTGTACTGATTTCAGATCATTTAATGAAGTTTCTGATATAAAAATTGATATTTCGTATGATATAATAGACAGCTGAATATCAGAATTGGAAATGTAACAATTCTCTTTTGATTCGCAATCGATTACAAAAATATTTGTGCTGAATGGATTTATGAAAGTACTCACACATTGAGTCTATCATTGTTTTACGTAATAATAACTATAAAATAATTGTTTGCCATTAAATCATTGAAGTACGGTAGTCAGTTAGGGAGGAACTCTTGGGTGTATAATACCCTCTTCACTTAAAGTTAAACATCATTTAACTGTACCGTTAAAAGTAATCATTTTAGTAGTTAATTTAAATTTCTGTAAAAAACAGCTATATGCTTTTTTCCTAAGCGATCAGTAATCAGTATTGTCTGAATGGCAGCTTTGTTTTCTTCTAAAGCTTTTGCACAGGTGTTATTTACCGACTACTCATAAAACTTCATTATAATCGTAAGGTTGACTGAAATAGCAGCATGTCACCAATTCACCATAGAAGACTTAAATACCGCACGAGAATAAAGTTCGACTGTCCTTGGATGCTTGTCAGCATAGCTATTTGAACTGAAAGAAAATTTAAGAAGTAATCACAATATACTACGTGCCAGAGTTAGCCTGAGACATGCGAAACATTCGAAAAAAATTCAATAAAATAAGCTGACGTAAACTATTGTAACCATAACAATCAGACGTAAATTAATATATTTATACGTTATGCAGAAAGCCGGTCTCGTGATAAATATTTATCAGATTTAAATTGTATATACATATCGTTCGACAGTACCATAATTGCAGAATTACTATGTAGTCTCTCAATTAAAAAGTATCAAGTGGTGTAATTAGAGGTCATCTTTCTTCATATATAGTTAAGAAATGAACTCATCAATAATTCTATAAAAATGTTATAGAAGAAAGAACTTTGATAGCTTTCCATCAGAAAACCATGGAAAGTATAACAATGTGTTCCATTGATTTCTTGGTTCAGGAGGAACCTGAAATCTTGAAACCAAACGGACGATTTCTTATTACTTAAATAATCTTCATGCCAAGCTGTAGAAAAAGTGACTGGCACCTCCTTTAATCTACCAATAATTAATGCAAATGAAACAATATGAATTTGTGTTTCTATACTACATACATTTTACTAAGGCAAAAAAACACAATGTAGATTTTTTCAGGAAAAACTTATTTTATCCCAAAAAAATGTAAATAATATTTAAAAAATTGCTGTTCGTTGGTCTTAAAAGTAACGTCACCAACGGCTTGACAAAAATTTTGTATGATAACATCAGTATTTAGATTCGTGTTATAAAGTTATTGAGTAAATGATTAAGTATAGAATTTTTGTATTATTAAAATTCTCTTTCATTGATCATTATTGTTATAGAAACCCAGTAGAAAAAAAAACAAAAATAAATAATCAATGAACAAACAACGAAATAAAGTTTTTTTGGAGGAGAATTGTAATAAGATAAAATTTATAGTTACGTTAAATGCATTGTTATCAATTAAGGTACTTAAAAATGCTTCGATTTTTATAAGGGTTGTTAAGTAGATAAAAAAAAAATACTGACTCTGAACACCAAATAATGATAAAAATTTTGGGAGTTTTCTGAGTAACCAAAAAGCGTGATTTTGTCATGTAGTGTATGATCTTGTCTAGAATTTTCCACCTCACACGCCATACTAATAGACTGAGCATCCCGAAACGGGCTGGCTGTCTGCAACATGAGAGAAATCATCAATGATCAGATCTGTATCCCTTCCTAGTGTACTGATGGTGGGAAGAACACTCTCTTTCGCTTTCTGCTACTCTCTCGTCCAGCGGCGCGGCGTATAAGAATGAAGAATTTCTTCCCACCATTAGAATATTAGAAATACATAAAAATTTGACCATTCATTATTTCTCTCTTATGTATTGCATAAAACCGGTCCATTGAAATTCTCAGTCTTTAGCATCTGTCTATGCTACTAATTTCTTCGCTTTTCGGCTTTTTGGCTGAAATAAAAAATATCACGAGTGAAGTGTGCAAAATAAAAGACTTGCTGTGAAAATAAGATAAACTGATCCAGTGTTATTAATAGAGTAGCTGTGATAATAATATAAACTGATTTAGTGATAAGTGCACACTCTAAAAAAATCTGTGACAAGGCCAGGACCGAGACGCGACCGTCATGCGAGCTAGCGAACACGTGCCGGTGCTGCTATCACCTGGGGCGAGGACTCGCTGACTACCACCAAGACCACTAAAATTACCTATGGTAAATAATAATAATAATAATAAAAATAATAATAATAATAATGTTTTTGTACTGTACCTGTTGGTAACCCAGCTCAACTGCGAGTTGTGTAAGCTGGAGGTGGCGGGGCTCACCCCGTGCAGCGGCAATGAAAGGACCTGCTTCACAGAGGTGTCGCGAAAGGGAAGTTACGCAAAACACTTCGGTACTATCACAGCCTACTGCCTGGGAATTTTAAAGTAAAGTACCGGAAATGTGGCTATGTTCCTAACAATCTTAAAGCGATGGCCATAAAGAAAATTAATTGACACCTACGCTTGGAACATGATCCTCCGGGAGCTGTGGCCCTGAAGATGCAGGTACGGCCTGTGGGCAACGCATCCGCTAACGCCAGGATTCTAAATTGGGGGAGGCAGTGGTTTGCCGGGTGTGACGTCTGTCCTGAGGGCTGGGGGCTGGCGTAGGTTTCGGTGCCTTGAATATTCTCAAACTCGAGTACCTCGTCCTCCTCTGCTGGCTGCGAGTCCCCAGACTCGGGCCAGGTTTCAAGTACGGGTGTTGCCACCTCTGAGTCTATTATCAAAAAAACATACACTCAGTTCCCGCCACAACACCTGTTGAGGACTGCATCTACCCTGGTGGAGCCTCAGCAACGGTTGCTGGTCAACAGCCAGGCCAGTTCTATGCCTCCGTTTGTCAACATGACGAGAGCAGAATGCCTAAGAAAATTGGTTCGGCAGGAGCAACAAGTGGCTACTCCACTAGGGGCAAAGCTGGGTGAGGTCTGCCCCTGAGCGAGTCCTAGGCCCTAGTTGGGCGGCCAGGAGGTGGATGGCGTCGACAGGTAGAGTGGTTGCCTTGTCTGATGAGGGTGTTAGTCTTCCAATAGATAAGAGGCCGATGAGTGGCCAGACCATCCCTGGAAGCGTCGTAGCAGTGGTGGAAATAGAGAAGAGCTCTCAGCGGGGAGGGCATGCCCTTCGATGTCCCCGACAATATGTACTACACCCTCACAATTGAAGGAGAGGTAAATATCATGATAAATGTAAATAATGAGAATGTTGCCTCAATCTTGGACACTCGGCCACGCATGGTCACTCCTGCGGGCGATGCTATGCTCGAGCAGTCTCCGCAGGAAAATCGAAGGAGTAGAGTAGAGTAAAGTGGTTTTATTAGGCTAAGGACCACAGGTCTATCGTAGTCTTAGCAGTAAGTACATAAGATAAGGTTTCGGAGAACGTGCAGCCCCAGTTACATGACATTGGTAGTTAATAGTGATAATAATAAGCAAGTAAATAAAGTTATGATTCAATAAATAAAAAAATGTTATAAGAAGCACCGTAAGCTAATTCACTAAGAGTTTTAAACATGGTTTTTTTCCTTTATGGCTCGTAGAAGTTGACTTTCACGAGGTGAGCGGCTAATCGATCCGCAAGATGATGGGAAGAGAGTTACACTCTCTAGCAGTAGCAATAGTAAATGAATGTTGGTAGACGTTGAGTTTAGTATGAAGCCAGTTGCATCTCTAGAGCGTCGGACTGTCAAGTTACGAGAATTTAGGTTTGAACATGAAAAGTTTCGCTAAATACTCAGGATACCCAGAAGAGATAAGCGAATGGCGATAACAACACGAATATTTAAAACGTTAAGAGATTGGCTGGCGAATCGATATCGAGTGTGTACACTACTTGTTCTCTTAGCCCCTCTCTTACCGATGTTAGCACAGACTCGACCTTTGGCTCGTAGCTCAGCGTGTTTACCCCCGCGAGCGACGTGACCCTGTATAGTTCGTCATTGCACGAAATGAACGAGTGAGGGGTAATAAACTGCTGCGTAGCATATGATAGCCATGGGGAGGATAATAAGTGTGGTAATATGACTATGGTGAGAGACCTTGCAATAATAATGCCCCTTCAATGGGTGGGGGCAGGCTGCTGCTGCTTACGGACATGTTTGACCAATAGCCCACACTCAGTGATTTTTACATATATTATAAAATGTACAATATATTTGCTTATACATGTATTGAACGCGTATAATTAGTGTGCCCCCATCATGCCGTCAATTACATTATCCTTTTCTAAAAAGAGCAGTTACACGTGACTGTCTCACTTTCGTTGAAATAACTTTTGACCTGATTGGTCGAGAGTGATAAAAGGCGGTACATTTGAATATACAAATGAGATTAAATCCTCTCTTAAAAAGAGCAGTTACACGTGACTGTCGTCAAAGTAACTTTTCACCTGATTGGTCGAGAGTGACGAAAGGCGATACATTTGAATATACATATAAGATTAAGTAGACAAGCGCTGGCTACATCTAGCATCCTAAAGGCTAATCAAGCTCGTTTTGTCGTTTGAGCTTCGATTTATTTTTGAAATTTAATCATTTTATTTAGATTAGTAATTGTTAAAAATACGTTGAATAAAAAAGTTTGGGGGTTGGCTCGTGAAGCGCGCAGGAGGCAAAGCCCCCTAGTTAAATCTAAATTAACCATTCAAATTGTATGGTACCGCAATCATTCGGCGTTCATTATGTGCGTTCAAATCACATGGAGAGAGTAGAGCTTCAGCAGTTCGGCTGAGCCTGCTGTCAGTATTCAGTCAGTTTTTTTACCGCTAATAATCAAAACGTCAATAGTAGGAGTTCAAAAATCTTTTTATTTACAGGATAGATCATTACTGATAATAGTTGCAAAAGAAAAAAGTGAATGTATGTATACAATGCAAAAAAAAAAAAACTAAATAACACTGCTTCAAATCGATAGTCAATCCACAGGTTTAATATTCGACAGATAAATTATATAACTTCATAAATTTTTCAAGTCATACTGTGCATGACAATGTTTTACTTGAAAAATTGTAATCATCACCATCTCTACTACAGAAACTCTTGTGAGCTGGACACATCTAGCAGTTGAAACTCGAGTGATGATTGCATTAATCATGATGATGACGAGAGTCTAAGTAGAGTACATGACGATAGTGAAAATGTTATATTAAATAGTGCTCCTACTGAAACTAATTTCAAGGTCATGAGATGATTTTTTTAAATACCGGTATAATATTACACAATACACTAAAATCAAAATATACTAATTTCTTGAAATCACTGGATTCACATGTCACGAAGAGTTCAAAAGTTAATTTTTCTAAGAAAACGACGAAACCAAGTGGGCTAAAGAATTTCGTTGATATCACCGCCCCTCAAGATTTATCAAAAATTAACAACTAATGGCTGTCTTTATTTATTTATGGGAATTTAAGTTTCTCTACAATCGACACACCTGAATTTAAAAATTTTTTTCAGACTTTACTGCCAGCTTATAAGCCAGATTGTAAACATTCATAGCATTCTAAAGTAGATGAATTGTATGACAAATATTCTCAGTCAAGAGACATTAAGTGCCATGAAATTTCCGTGATGAGTATTACAAGTAACATGAAACATATTGACCAGTCACTCTATTAGCATTATATTAGAAACATTGTCTGTTGTCACTAAGTAAATATTGACAATATATTTCTGCATAGCTAGTTCGATACTTTCGTTAACCATGTCGCTTAATGTGTCACCATTTTCCGGTAGATTACTAAAATTCCATGACTTTAAATGCATACAGCATACAGGTTAGCTTTGCGTAAGAGAATAAGCTGAACGCGCCTACAGACTTTACCTCCTAATCTAACGTCCATTCACGATTTGCCCGAAATCTCAACTAAATTGAGAACTACACTCAGTAGTGAAAATCATTATACCATCTATTGTTATGGCTGACTTTAAAGTTGCAATAATTAATGCTGCCAAAAATCTCGTTAGACCTGAGAAAGTGCAATGCTGTTCTTTCTATCTCGGCTAAAATGTGTACAGACAAGTTCAAAGCGCTGGTTTACCAACACAACACACTGATGCTGATGTTCGTACGTTGAGAAACCGCACGTATATAATGATTGCATTAGCATTCATTCCCCTTCAAAGGTCGAAGGAAAAAGGACGAGACTCAAAAAGAAAGAAACAAGATGATACAATTTTTTCGAGTGGTTTTAGCTTATAAAGATTACGTTAGAAATAAGAATGTATTAACTTTTTTAAAAACTTTAGGACACAAAATTACTCCATAATTATGAAATATACTTTTTTTTAAAAGTTGTTGGAAAAAAAGTTATCTTAGAAAAATTGTCCGCCAACCTCTGCTACCACTACTTGACCATAGATAAATAATAGTTTTACTATATGTAAATGCAAGATTTTTCTGACTGCAAGTTAGGTTCAATAGCTTTTAACCAAAAAATTATTTTTTTACCGTTTTAATGTACATATTTGGACTTCATAAAAATTATTTCAGAGTAACCACTTTCGAAAAAGTCTGCAAGACTCCTGAAACGCCATAAACCAACTGTCATTTCAGTTTTTCTGTGACATCCAGATCTCAGATCTGTTTTTACCTACTTTCTGTTTTTCTGTTATAACAACTTTACATTCTTAAAACATTCATAAATTATTTTACTAATTTTAAAACTGTGGAAAAATACTTTAAACAGAAAATTAAACCAGCAATGTACTAACATATACATTGAATGTTTACTGTACTAGTAATTTAAAAAATTTTGAATTTGCGACAACATTCATAATAACAATTAAACTAGAAGTACAAGCAAATATTGTGAGTAAATGTATGATCAAAACTGGGAAAGAATTTTTGGTTTAAGCTCATTTAATAATATTATGTAAAAAAAAGTGTAATAACTGAATTTTTTGGAGCTTGGAAAACTATGAAGTAATTTGTAGAGTAATAGAAATATATTATCTTGCCAATCACACATATTCCTATAAGTATAAGCATGATCTTTTAAATGTTACCAGGAAATTAAGTTTTGTTTCGAATGTAAGTGTTTATAACGTTAAAGGCGCTTTTCTATGCTCATGTAAACTCTTAATATTTTAATGCTTAATATTTTAATGCTTAATATACTGCGTATTATACATTCTTAAATTTTTTTGCCATAACTTACAAGCTTTAAATTATTTTAATTTTGACAGATCAAATTCTACACATGTGATCCCCTTATTTTTTTTATTCATTAATTTATATAAAAATAGGTCAGTTACAACTTAAAATTAAGGTACTTCGATGTCCCCGACAATATGTACTACACCCTCACAATTGAAGGAGAGGTAAATATCATGATAAATGTAAATTTATGTATAAAGAAAAGCTAGTCTTAAAATTTGTTTAAAAAAATTGTGTATACCTTTTTTGCGTGGTTTTTTGAGCATTCACCCTTGAAGTTCTAAAAAGAATATTAATAGCAAAAAAATTTTTTTTATAATTTCATGAAAAAAAGTAAGTTTCTCGTGTAAAAGACATATGATGCATAAGTGGGCAAAATAAATATTACTTTTTAATGTGCTGACTCAAAAGTACTTCTCAAAATAAATTGATATTTGAGGAAAACCGCAATACTCACTCAAGAGATACGAGCATGTGAGAAGAAAAAAAAATTTTCTTTCATTAGTGCACTGTTAAGTAAGTATTTTTCAGCTTGGAAGTATACTGAACATCCACAGAAATTACGTCAGTTGTGTAAGATAAATTATTCTCGAAATAAACACTTGTAACAAATCATTGTCTAAGGCTGTGTATTTTTGTTAGTTAGTATTGACATATTTTCCTTTGAAAGTGGTGCAACTTCAAACTGCTGCACGAATCGAATACCCAAGAGTTGATGCCTTATCGACCTCTCTACTTCGGTGATATACTATCACTTGATTTTTTCATAGCTATTTTAAAGTAAAATTTATGAAAATCATAAAAATATTTGCGTCCAATATTATCACATTAGAGGGGCTGTACTGATTTCAGATCATTTAATGAAGTTTCTGATATAAAAATTGATATTTCGTATGATATAATAGACAGCTGAATATCAGAATTGGAAATGTAACAATTCTCTTTTGATTCGCAATCGATTACAAAAATATTTGTGCTGAATGGATTTATGAAAGTACTCACACATTGAGTCTATCATTGTTTTACGTAATAATAACTATAAAATAATTGTTTGCCATTAAATCATTGAAGTACGGTAGTCAGTTAGGGAGGAACTCTTGGGTGTATAATACCCTCTTCACTTAAAGTTAAACATCATTTAACTGTACCGTTAAAAGTAATCATTTTAGTAGTTAATTTAAATTTCTGTAAAAAACAGCTATATGCTTTTTTCCTAAGCGATCAGTAATCAGTATTGTCTGAATGGCAGCTTTGTTTTCTTCTAAAGCTTTTGCACAGGTGTTATTTACCGACTACTCATAAAACTTNTTTAAATTTAATACTGAAACTTTCTCATGCTTCGTGAGTAGACATAATCATTTCATATTCCGTCTATTATGTATTAGTCATATGGCAGAGCTAGCTAACTCTGCAAACTATTATCAACTCCTATGTATTACACTCCTTAATGCTATCATTGTTTCATCTTTAAATGTTCGTGCTTGTTCTACAAAGCTGCTGGCATTTAATAAGTGCACGAATTTGTATCCTCTGATACAAGCTTCTGTGGTGAGGATTATTAGCACAGGCACGCTGAAGAGTTTTTCTTACGATTTAGGATGAAACGTTCAAATTTCATTTTGTAAAAATTTTTTTCTCATGCTTTACCAAGCGTTTTCAGTTTAAATAGGCTTACTTAATGTAAAAATCAATCTACTTAAGAGTCCTCAACATATTGTTTGCTCATTGCACACATTACACAACACTTTTTTATCGAATTCAAGATAAATATATTTCTCACATAAGCTTCAGGAAAAGTGGATTGTTTTCACTTACAGATTAAGATCAAATTTGTAGTTGCAGTACATGAATTAAATAATACAAGATGTCAACGCAGATAGCCTTTCAGTATTTCAGACAATCCCAGCGTTATAACTGCCGTGTGACATTTTTGGATTATTTATTAACAGTAATCGTTTTCCTTAGGTAATGTATATTATTATGAGTAGAACGCAATTACTATAGTTATGTTTTATTAATCTGTAATTTAAAATATAATGTATTTCATTAATATTATTGTAAGCGTTTCTTAATAACAAGACTCTGCCATTTAACGAAAAAAGAAAATTTGCAACGCAATATCTTTATAATGTTAAGTTACTTTTAGTGTATTTGAACACCGTAGCGAGCACCGTAGTGTGTTAACATGTTATGTGAAACGTTTTTAGTTGGAAATTTTACATCTATTCCTGACACTTCTCAGAACAAAAATTTTCTTATAAAAAACGTATTTGTTCGGAATACATACAGTTTATTTAGTAAAATCATAAGCTGTAAAAATTAAAAAAAATATAATTATGCTGGAAAGTACCATACGTTCCTTATGCCATAAAATAATCGTTGGCCATAAGCAGCCGTTGATTTGCAGTTCCTCCCGTATAATGGCTATTTTTTAAAGCTGTTAAGGTTTGGAACTCCCAAAAAATATGTATTAGAAAAAAATTTTTTTCTCTTATCTCACAACTTTATTACCACAGTAAAAAAGTCCTGGAGCTTTATCTCTACATTTTTTATTGCCACAAAAATAC
>NW_019379761.1:334824-344832 GCF_000648655.2 Copidosoma floridanum | reverse complement strand
TACACAAAAAACTTAATATTTTATTTTTATATGTACTTAATAATATGTACTTAATAAAAATAAGTATAACTTACATTCTACGATTTTTTGATTATTCTTGAGATTTTCGAGCTACTGATTGTGAATCTTCAAATTGGTTGTATTTAAAAGACATAATTAAAAATATTAATTTCAATTAATTAAACTGATACATAAGTTTCATATCTATTGTTACGGGGTGTAACCGAGTTAGAATACTCAACCTCGACCGGGCCTGTGTTGCCCGGATACCTTCGGTGACACACTCTGTAATATTTTTACGTGGACCTCGTCCATCGAGATACTGATAGGGGCCAAGTATCGTGGCTACAGGTGTCGTCGCTTCTGGCGACGACTTTAATACGACACAGGGGAACTTGGGACCCACTCAAAATAAACACTCGCTAGTAGTATTTCTTTAATATAGGAAATATATTAAATATAATAAAAAAACTACAACAAGTCCTCGTAGGTGTAGGCGTGTGTGTGTGTGTAGGTTTATACGCCCGTCAACCGCGAATGCTTGACGAGCTCGCAGCGCAAAATCGCGAACTAGGCAGACCTACGCGGGCTACGAGGGTTGCTGCCCTTTACAATAAAACTGCCTGTTGGCAGGTACTTACAGGCGGTATGCAGAAACGTTGGTATCTCCGGTGGTCGAGGAGTCAAGGACGAGCGACGAAATCAAGTCAGCAGGCGTCCCTGCTGACGAAGGCTCATGCTCGCTCGGGGTCGTTCCTCACTTCTTCGACCTGGTGTCACTCAGTGCCTGGGTGTTTCCCATGGCGATTCACCTGCCCTAGTAATATCTGCTCTTGCAGTGGTCACTAAAAATCCCTGGTTGTCGCAAACAACACCAAAGCCACCAAAAAAATCACCACAGCAAGGAAAAAGAACGTCTCAGAACGATCAAAAGGCGCTTGTGAAAAAAACAAACAAAAACACTTCCCATACGCTCGCAAGCTCAAACTAATCTCCCGCTCTCTCGACCTACCTAGTTCCTTAAACTCTTTTCCCCCTTTTCCCTACTTCCCTCCCTGTCCTAGCCTACCGGTGATGGCTTGACGGTCTCTCACCGTCACACTGTACGCAAAATGTTCCGCGAGTTTTATTAACTAAAAACGCTGTAACTCTTTGGTGATGTAAAATTTTTCTTGTTACAGTAATAAATCTGAAATATAATAAATCTACTTTACATTTTTTTATTGCTTTTTCGGAAACATCAAGTAAGAGAGATGGTTAGGAAGCGAAGTAAATTTTGTTGAGATCAATAAAGGGAGCGTGGAGGAGCGTGGGGAAAAAGATTGTCTCCTAGTTTTGTGTGGGAGTTACTATAAACGCTTGAAGTAGCATCAGGGAGCGTGGGGAATAAATGTCACCACTCTACACAATACGCCTATATAATATAAGATGTTACACGGAGGTTACCTTCCGCGGTCGTTGGAATGGCACGCGTATGCGAGGCGCTCCGCGAAAAGTGACAAAATAAAAGGCGGCAAAGTGTACAGATTGTTTTCAAGTGATTAAAGGTGGGCGTGAATGCGAGGTTGTAGCTAGGCAGTATTATCCTAGGTAAATATGGCGGATAACGAGATGGAGAGGGCTGGAGAGGCAGATACGAGAGAAAAAAGTAATGGCGATGACGAAGGAGGTAAAGCGAAAACAGGAGAGGAAAACCAGGTAGAAAACAGAATGGTGTGGAAGGTGCTGGAATCATAGAGTGGTATTTGAAGCGAGACACGTTAGTCAGAAGGGAGCTATTCCCGCCGGCAGTAAGTGACAAGATAGCCTTCATAACAGCAGAGAGCAGGTCAAAAAGGGACACATCGGAGATAGGAGAAGCTATAGAGGACGAGTAGTATGACGATGAGTGCATAGTAAATAAGTGGTCAGTGGGGAAAAGAAAGAGAGAAAGAATAGCGAACTCCGAGAAGGAAGGTATGAGCAGCGTCTTCAAGAGGAAAAAACAAATAAACAGAGGATCCGTGTACAGGGCAGATGGTAAGGGAAACAGAGATTCTAGTAGAATCCGAATCTGAGAAAGAAAAAGGAGAGAAAAAAAGGAACAGGATAAAATAATAGACAAGTTAATAAACGAAACACTCATGGAGAGAATCGAGAAGCTAGAAAGAGTCATACTTGATTTACTGAAAGAGAAAGAAGAAATGGAGAAGGACATAAAGGAAGTAGGGTTAGCGATAGAGGAGGAAAAACAGGCGACAATAAGTAAGGTAACTGAACAGGCAAAGGATATTAAGAAATTGAAGTTATCATCCAAAAGAGTCGAGCAAGAGCTGGTAAAGAGAATAGAGAGGCTAAGCAGTAGACAGTCGAAAACCGAGCGGATAGTGGAACGAGAGGCCACTAAAACTAGCCAAGAGACAGGGGCTGAACAGGGGGAGATAGAGGTGGAAGGGCTACTGAAAAATAATCATTGTGCAGAAATCAAATGCCTAAATGGTAAGGAAGAGAGGGAGGGTAGTCAGTGGCACATGAATATAGCAAAATATATAGAAAAGTGTACAGTGAAACAACTCGATAAAATGACAGAAAGTGAAATAAAATATGTATTGGAAGAAAGAAATAAAAAAAAAAAATAACATTTTTGTTCAAGGTTTTATATAGTCAGTGTCGGTGAACAACAAGAAACAGCGCAAGTATTAGAAACAAATTTGCAGATACCAATAAAATTTAGAAGAATGAGGCTGGTGGCAGGAGGGTGGCTGATAGTGACAGGTGATTTAAAAAACAAAATAACAATTATGAGAAGGAAGGAATGGTTAAAAGAATACAAAATCTGGATAGACGACGATTATACAGAAAGGAATTTTTTAAAGATTTCGATGTTATTATGCTGCAGGAAACGTGGTTAGAGGAAAATAGGGAGAAATTTGTAATAAGTAAACGAGATAGTAATTACAAGTGGTTCTGTAAGGCAGCAATCAGAGAAAATTATACAGGAAGGGCAAAAGGAGGGGTTACGGTAGGAGTAAAAAGTAATATCAAAGGAACAGAGTTTAAAGAATGGGAATTTGAGTTTATACTAAAGAGGATCCTGGTCAATAAAAATATAACGAATTTAATAATTGTGTATAACAATGCAGAGATCACGTATGTAATAAAACATTTAGAAAATATCCTTGAAAATTTTGTGCTTAAAGATGAAAATATTGTAATGGTGGGAGATTTTAACGCGAGAATAGGGGTTCTACAAGGTATAAAGATAAATGATTGTAGAGAAATAAGAATGTCTAAGGATAAAACTGTAAATAGCGAAGGTAAAAAGTTGATAAATTTCTGTGATAAATATAGTCTGATAGTAAAAAATGTAGCTACGAAAGGGGACTGGGAGGGAAAAACGACATAAATAGAAGATGGAAGTTTGTACTTGATATAATTAAGTCTTACAAACTACGTATATACCTCCGTGGTAAAGCTTTCAACGGGATCAAGTCCAAACCTTTCATCAATTAACAGTATAGTATAGCTTGGAAAGCTTTAGTTAGCGATAGCGACAGTCACCGTCGTATTGTTAATTGCCCCTGTAGAGTATGTTAGCTCGCAAACCTATAAAATCTGAGTCTGTTAGTAAATTAAAACCTTTTGCTAAGGAAATATAAGGTCCTATGAAATCTTATCAAGTGTTTAGTCAATAGTTAGGATTAGGAAATCTATTTATGGCTGTCATAGTTAGTAAATTCGATGAAGAAACAAATAATGATTGGCAGAATTCCTAGGTAGTACGGCTTAGCCTTCCACCTTAGAATAATTAAAGACATTGCTTTCGTCACAAATTTTTACCTTGGAAGCTTATAAAAACTTGAACACCATCTGTAAATAGCAATTCAATGAGTCTGCTTGCAAATAAGTAACACAAGTCTCTCATCAATCCAACCTAGAAGAGAAAGGCAATTTTGATAAATCTAGAACTCAAACTAGAACATCAGTCAAATCTCCAACTAGTTGCATTGCATAGTAGTGATCATTCTCTCAATAAATGTGATCATTCTAAAACTTATGCAGTAAAATCCAGAAAATATTCAATTGTCAATTGATCTAGTTCTTGAGCTTAATAGAGGTAAAGAAAGTGATATATGTAAATTGGAAGTAGAACCCAGAATTGAATCGGATCATCTCCTGGTAGTATTTGAAATGGGGAGTGAAACAAAGAAAAACGGGGGGGAGGGAGAAAAGAGGGGAATGGAACAAGAAGTAATTAAATTAAAAAGGAAACGAGAAAAAAGCAGAACAATTTGAGGAAGCAATGATTGCAAGAGCAGGGAGGATAACAGGGGAGGGGAAAGTATACAAGATAATTGGGACTTCTTAACTAAAAATATATGGGAAGCAGCCGATGAGTTAAGTATGAAGAAGGTTAGAGTGAAGATAGCAGGGCAAGAAAATTACTGGGGGAAGAGTATAAGGAACAAAAGAAGATAGTATGGAAGGCGTTAAAAAAATGGTTTAAGACTAGGGTAGGAAGTGATAAAGAAGTATACAACAGGAAAAGGAAAAGGCTTAGGGAACTCAAAAAAAACAAGGTAAAAAAATGGGAGGCGGAAAAGTATTTGAAGTGAGAGAAAAGTAAAGGAACGCAGGAATTTTGGAACGCAATAAAAATATTTAGACCGAGGAAGGCGGCGAAAGAAAAAAATTTCAAAAAAGAAGAGTGGGAAAAACATTTCAAGCAACTGCTAGGACCTGGAATGGATAATGATTAATACAAAGAAACCGAACCAATGAATAAAAAGGGACCAGCTGCAAAAGGAAGAAATAAGGAGGAAGAAAGCATGAATAGAGATATAACGGTAGCAGATGTATTCAACGCGTTAAAACGAATTAAGAATAAAAAAGCAGCAGAGAAAGATGGAATAGCAGCTGAATTTCTGAATAATCTATCACTAGACTGGAAGGTAGAACTGACAAATATCATCAACTAAATGTTCAAGAAGGCGGAGCTAGCAAAGGGATGGGACATAACACAGATATACCCTATCTTTTGAGCAGGAGACAAGGTGAATGTTGAAAATTATAGGGGGGTAGCGGTATTAGATGTAGGCTGCAAATTATTGGCAAATATAATAGCGGATAGGATAAGAAACTAGGCAGAAGAGGAGGGTAAAATCAAAGAAAGCCAGGCAGGATTTAGAGAAAAAAGAGGAACGAGGAACCAAATATTCATCCTAAACAGTTTAATAGGTAAAAAACTGAAAGAAAAAAAAGGAAAAATATACGCAATATTCATTGACTTTAAAACAGCGTTTGATGTAGTGGATAGGAGAATTTTGATAGAAAAATTAGAGAATAAAGGGGTAAAAGATAAAATACTAAAAATAATCAAGAAAATATACAAGGAAACGAGGAACGAAGTCATAACAGAGGAGGGAGTTACTAAAAGTCTTGCAACGAACAAGGGTGTAATGCAAATGATCTGAAGGATGAGTGGAAAAGGAAAAATGAAGGGAAAATAGTTATAAGAAAAAAAAGATATTCTGTCTAAAGTTTGCAGATGACGTAGTAGCCCTGGCAGACTGCAAAGAGAGGTTAAAGGGGATGATTGAAGATCTGGAAAGGTTCAATGGAAAAAATAAAATAGAGGTAAATACACAAAAAACAAAGATGGTGGTCTTATAGAAACGGAGGAAATTTGAAAAAAGAGGAGAAGTGGATGTATAGAGGAAAGTAATTATAAATAATGTAGGAGTAGAGGTATCTAGGTTTCTGGTTTAATGAAATGCATAACGTCAACTTTTATACAAAAAAGGTATTTGAAAAAGCCCGAAAGACGATGAATACAGTATGGGAAGTATATCAAAGAGTGAGGGTAGGGGACTTAAAAAAAATACTCTATCTGCTTGACACAATAGTCATGTCAGCATACCTGTGCGGGGCTGAAATCTGGGGATAGGAAAGTAGAGAGAAAATTGAAAAGATACAAGGTAGATATGTCAAAACAGCAATGGGGGTAAACATAAACACGCCGAATTACATATGGAGGCTAGAGGTAGGAAGCAGAAGCTAGAGCATAGAGGCAAAAAAAAGGGCGGGGACTAGAGAGTTACTGAGGGGGAGGATAAGGACAGAGATGTGTCTTTTTAGTAGAGAGTTTAAAGAGCTGCTTTGATCAAGCACGGAATCAGGTGCTAAGAGGTAAGAAAGTACAAGACTTAAAGAAAACCGAATAGTAAAGAGATTAATTCTAAAAATATAGTAGAAAATCGATTACTTAGTGACGACATTTAGTGATGGAGCTAGAATAAGATAAATAGCGACAAAAAGCCAAATTATGCCATGGAAATGGTAATACATGATGTTATAATAAAGCAAAAGAAAGAATGTAATGGAATGTTATTTAGTTATAAAAGGCGAAAAATATGTCGGAAAAGTAAAAAGATTGTAAATTGATCTGTACTTGAAAACGAATAAACGAATAAATTAATAAATATAAAATGTAACACATTTTTTTTTTTTTGCTTTTCCAAAATACTATAGTAAGTAGAAAAATTTGCTGAAAAAATTTCCTTCCTCACGATCCTCCTCTTGAGTCCTACAAAATTTATGCCGCTCCCTCACTGTCCTACCCATTGTGTATTTTTGAAATACAAAAAAAAATGTGTGAAGTAAGTACAATATATTTAAGATCAGTTATTGTAAAAAGCAAATTTTCACGCTCCCAAGAGATACTGTTACATTAAGTTTTTAAAGTTCGTGGAATCTTTCGCGTATAGTTGTGACATTTTCAAATCACTATGAATAATTCAAATTCAAATTATTGAATTATGTCCTTAAAATATAATTAATTTACAGATTCACAATAAGTATCTCTCAAACCAGAAAAGTAATTTACAAAATTACGTTATCTTACAATGTGAAGTTATAATTATTTTTAAGTATGTAAAAGAATAGAATATTGATAAATCAAGTTATAAGAAAAGAAAATTCGGTCTTATTCTTAACACTTTGAAACTTATTTGTTGTACTATACAAAAAAAAACCAGGTGTGGGTCTTGGGACCCCCGGCAAAAGTGAAACTTCTAACTGAAATGTTATTAAACTCAGTATAATAGAATCCGAGAAATTTAGAGTACACCTAATTTCAATAGATCTTTTAAAATTATATACTAAAATAGTGAAAATTTTAATATTATCACGTATTCGAGCATGCGCGTGCATAGAATACATACCTTAATATACTACTTATGTTATGATTCGCGCATTCTAAGTACTTCCATATTTGCTATGATATATGTAATACATGTGCGAATTGTGTAAATGTCCATATTAATTTTTTATACATGGTATAGAAAAGAAACATTTTTTTTACTTGTTCATTACAAGATACTGTAAAAAAAAAGAAATAATTGGGGTTATCTTTGTGCATAGTCCAACCTCTCTATATTTGTGTATCTTGATTATGTACACAGTAAAAAAAATCCTTGTAACTTTACTAGTCGTTGATACCACTGAGGCACTGATCCCAAGAACTGATAGGCTGCAAAAGTTTAGATATTCATTAAGCGATGCATGATACATACCTATACGTACATTTGGTGCAAAGAACAGTGTCTGAGGTTCGTTCTCGAGGATATGGTACTCCCGGTCCTTCTTTTAAGAGATGACCTGAGGACATGGCACAAGAACTGAGAGTACACACTGTACACATCATCTTTCTGAGACGAAACTGATTGCACTTAATGTTGCATTCGTTCAGATACTTGATTATTATAGAAGTCTCATCCTAACCTCTTTCAAATATAATTACTGTGTTTTATGAATTAAGTACTGAAGAGTACAAAGTTTTATATTTACATTGTTTGTAGTCGTTGGTGTTGAAATTTCATTGGAGTCACGTTTAATTGGATTTAACGGAATTACAATACATAAGAGGTTGATGAATATACAAGGACATGACATACCAGGCGCATGCAGCGATGACACATTGAAAGGATTGCAGTGACTGTAGTAAAATTAGAAAACTTTCAATTTACGGAGCGATTTTACAAATTCTATATTAAAAATACTTACTAGTACCAGCGTAAAATCACCTTGTCCAGAATGGGTCCACTTATTATCCTTGCTGAAGGACGTAAAATTACTATCTCCGTTGTAAAGTTACAAGACTTTTGTAAAGATACTGAAGTAAACAGAACTTAACGTCGCTCAGCATGAAAACCGTCACTAACGTCATAGTAAAATACAAGGATATTTTTTAGTGTTTTGATACCTTTGGGAAACCCGTAGGAATTGCTATTTTTAGCCAATTTTGCTTCCTTTTCGAGATACAGTGTTTTATCTTGTTTGCAAAAGTTAAGTTGTCGTATTATTCATATTTAATATTCTACTTACATTTTTACGTAACTATATACTCATGAAAAGATAAATAGGAAACAAAAACTATTTTTACTATGTTTTTCAAAGACTTCAAAAAGATCAAGCGATGTTTTGTGTCAGACATTATTTACCTGACAGTACCTTAGCTGTAACAGAGGCCCAGTTTAGCCCGTATTACAGCCATATTACGATTTTTACCATGTAACAGTAGGTGTACCTACTCTTATATGAAGTATATAGAGTACTATTAAGAGAGAAGCTACATCATATGTATGAATAGAAAGAGTAACTGCGGCGCTTATTGTGTGCATGTGAGAGGGAGGGAGAGAGACTGACAAGTAGATCCCCTATCTGTGGCGCAGTCAGTGCTGGCTGGTATATGTACAGATAATGTATATTGATACTCATGTGCACGGCAGCGTTCGCTTGCTCGCTCGTTTTACGGGTTAACTCCGCATATAAGTCGCGCCTAAAGGAGTTTCACTTTAAAATCTATTATCACATAAATTTTTTTCCTACACTACATTTCTAATTATTTCATTATTTTCAGATTGTATTTAAACTATTATCTTACTGAAATCTTTGAATCGAAATAAAGCGACATAGTGACTATGAGAGGACAATGATTTTTTTAATCCTAAACCATTTTTATCAAAAGTTTGACCTTGTTATTTACTCACAGTTATTAAAATGCCAAACCTTAAGGAAACCGTTTACTGTATGAAATAAATAGCAATAAAGACGTGTTTTTCACATTAAAAGTCATTCTTGGTATATAAATTTTATATTCAATTTTTTCCTTAGTTATAATTCCTCCTTCTAGATTTAATTAAAACGGCTTGGTAATTTTTAGTCTTGTTTTATTACGTAAATCATTAGTTATACTTAAATTTTTATCTAACATTACTACTGTACCTACTTTATTTTTTTTAGTGGCCTTTCTACCTATTTTTATTAGTGGCACTATTAACACTGTAACGAACAGTAGTTATTCCAGACATATGATCTAATACACACACATATATAATATCCCTATATTATATAGTTGTATTGACGAAAGTGAGTCTCCGCCCCCCCGCTCCCCCTCAGCTCCCCCTCCACCTTCCCCCAAAGAATACTTATTTATAGAATGTTTTACCATCATAAATGTTATAAAATATACGTAATTTAGTACTCAAGTCATACCTCGTTTTTAAGGTTTTTTAGGTCACTGATCATAGGTCTCCTTCTATCTATTCGCTCCACCTTACTCACTGTATGTCTCTGAAGTACCATTATTTGTTTAACTTAATTGAACTTTTACATTTCAAATCTCTTTCTGGTCCATGTTTACCTTACCCAAATATAAAATTCTTGATTACCTGAGGACTTTATTAACAATAAGACAGAATTCAGGAGGAGGTATAATTAAATAGACAAACACAATTAAGCTTTTGAAACAATAATTCATTCTGTTAGCTTAATGTTGTGACATTTTATGTGTCATTTTAACCCATCTGTTCTTTTAAAACCCTTTCCACATTTTTCACATATTTGTTTTTCATGGTTTTTATGAATTAACATACGTCTGTTTTAATGTGACGATCTTCAAAGTTACATATTTTTGAATTACTGAAAAATTTCTAGCTAAACAATATTTTTAATTTCTGATTTATTCTC
>NW_019379761.1:313906-334248 GCF_000648655.2 Copidosoma floridanum | reverse complement strand
TGCGGGTGGCACCTTTATGTCACCATATATACATATTTAAGATTGTACTTATCGTATGCAATTTCTATATTTATCGAAAATATTAGAGCAAACATCTAAGGCTCTTTATTTCTTTGGAATTTAAAAATACTTTATTTTTCCTTCCACTAATCCTAACAGTACGTATAAAAATAGTTTATCAACAGATCAGATGTTTACATTCAATTTCAGAATTTAAAATAATATACACAAAACTCATGATTATATTACTTGTTTAATAACAAAACTTGTATTACTGTTTTAATAGCTGAAATAATTCGACTAAAATCACCTGCTAAAATTACAGTTTTATTACCAAATCATGTATCTGTGTTATATCATGTAATCATGTAATGTTCTATCAGTGATTTCCAAAGCTTTTTTAAGACTCATGGAACCTTTATGCTTATTCATTTGATCTTTTGTTAGAATTAAATTTTAAAAATGCACTTTTGATATAATGTAAATCTAATGATAATGTTCTGACTTGTCATCCTCCGTGGTAGTGATACGTATGTTATATCGGTCTATGCCATTTTCCTCTTTGAAATAAAACAGTATATTACTGTTTTATATAAAAATGTTTACCTTTATCTCCTGAACCATGAATAAGAAGTTTTTTGTTTACTTCGACATGAAATATTAGGAAGAGATTTTTTATGTGTATTTATTTGTAAATATAAGTAGTATAGAATATTTTTTTAAGTGCAAAAGCTTGGTTTTCTTTATCAAAATTAATATCCTTTGTATTATGTTTTTCATATTTATTCCAAACCATTTTTATCAATAAATTCTGAAAAAAGAACTATTTTTCTCATTAAATTGGCATCTTGACACTAAAAATGTCATAAAAATTTTGTTACGTAGGATTCCGAAGTCTTGGGGTGCTTAACAACAAAACGGCAGTTGAATTGTCAATTACTTTATTACTATCCTTCAAGAGGAGGCGCGTAGCCGTCCCGAGTTACTTATTGTGACTACCCTCTTTCTAGTCCCGGCGTTCTAATACTCTGTGGCTTCTGCTGCGGGCCTTTTTATGCCCTTTTCTTCCCCACTCGTCTTCCTTCCTTTTAATAGCTGAGGCCCATCCCACCCAGTATGTTCCATACTGTAAATCACACGTCCGAGGCCGCTACGTCGTCGTCTTCGACGGCATTCTTCGTTTTCCAGCTCGGGTATAATTGGTAATTTTACAGGTTCTAATTAGTTTCTCGCAAGTTTATAGTATGTCATTACATATATTGTTTGCGCTCTTCCCTCTTATAAAAATACTTCATAATATGTCCTTATGGGTCTTATTTTTTATTTATAATTATTTGATTACCACTTTTGTTTTTATTCTAACTAAATATTTACTTACTTTTTATTTCTCTATTTTTGCATACGTATTCATCTTTGTTATTAAGATTATTATTTTTTCTTCCAATTTTATTTTACTTTCAATAGTTGTTTTGTACATTCGTTTTTTTTTTCTTTTCTTCTCTTTTTCTATTATACTACTTTATCTATTATATTTCACGCAGCGTCTTTTACACAACATGATAAGAATCTTTCTTGTTTTATTATTATTATTACATACGTATTATTTTTCAAGTGGTCATTCATTTACCACATCACCTTACAAACAAAACGTATATCAACCGTTTTTATTTACGTATCTACTTACTAGTTTTTTGTTCTCTATTTATTTATTTTTTCCTACATATAAATGTATACCTTCGTCGAAAAAGGCTTTGTTTTTTTTTTATTTATGCTTAGGTATTAAGGTCCTATATTTAACTTAGCTAACGTATGTCTTATTCTTGTGATAATTGTTTGTTGATATTTATCGGTTAATCTCCTTGTTGCCGCTTGCCTTGTACTTGGATTCGTATGGGTTGCAGCGCCATGGGGTTTCCTGTATTTTCTTTTCTTACAGCGGTGTTCTTGCTCCTTCTTCCTGCAACATTCTAGACAGATGACAGATTTAGTATTATCGCCCAAACCCCCCTCATTACAAAAGGACACCTTGACACAGAACGTTGTGATGAAGAAAGAGAAGGTGTATAGAGTAAGTATATTGAATCTTTACACCCAATGTACCAGAGTAAATCTTATCTATTAATTAGTTATTATGCTAATAAATATCTCTCATATAATAATTATAATTTGCACCCCTTGTACACATATTTTTGCTTTACACATATTAAATGCTTACATTTCTGTCGCCGACTTCTCACAATGCTTATACTAGCTTTCTCATTACACATTATTGTAACGTTATTATTTGCGTTACTTACTTTAGCGGACCATACAGGATGTCTTAGTTGCGTGAGTAGTGAAATCGCATTCGTTCTTTTTTTTTTCTAGATATAAATTGACGGTACCCTCACAGCTATTTTTAAAAAATTTTTTTGGGGACTGTGTGTATTTATGGACAGGGAAGATTGGGAATTCATACGCAGGTCGTAAAAGTTTTTAGGTTTTTTTTTCTTTCTTTTTTTTTTCTTTTTTTTTTTTTTTTTTAATAAAAGGTATAAGTTTGGCATCTCTTTTCTTTTGTTCAGCAATACCTCAGTACTTGGGTTCCTGATATCCTTGTACGTCATTCTTCAAACAGCTATTCTTTTTTTTTTTCGGTGTGTACATTTTTTTTTCTGCCATAGTAGAGCTGAAATTCACCGATGATAAAGTTTGCTGTTTCAGTTGTAGGTTGCTGAATTATTCCGGCAACTTTTATGACTGTTGTTGATTTTTAGGAATCATACCAGTGGTGTATCTGCCAAGGTTGTTCTGATTTCGTTTGTGACACAGATGTACTGTTTTCTTGAATGTCGTTTTTTTCATACAGATACGTATGTATGTGTACAAGTATATTTCTTGTTTTGATGTACTCCAGTCTCATTGTATAAAATGAATTTTTTTTTTCAGAAATCTCAGCAGATGTTATTCGTTGATCTCTTTCCAGTTTAATATTATAATTAATTGCGCAATCATAACTTTTACTCTATGATTGCAAGTCAGACGATTGTTTAGGTTTAACAATAATCCATTTATTGTAAGGTAAGAAGTACAGAAATCTGTATAAAGTAATTAAGAAATTATAGTCAAGTGATCAATCCATAAAGATTTTAAATTGCAACTGTATTTCTTCATCATTTAAATTTAATTAAAAATGTATATTATTTCTAAATTCGCATATCTCACTTCTTTTAAAATCTACTAATTTCTCACACCTGAGGTGGCCTACATTTACCCGTGAGTGTATTTATAAATATGTTGTCTATTTTTTTTTGTATTGTTACTTACGTTTTTCTCTTACTTTTGTTATTTTTTCCAACATCGGTTTTTTTTGTTCACATGGAAACACAATAGCTTTTTTTCCTATAATTTGGAATGTAACATATAATGTTATTATTATAAATAATTTTCCTTATTGTTTCTAACAATTCATTCTTGAGGGTTGCAAAATATGATAGACGTATTATTTGTGCAATGACTTGTCTTCCCGAAAGTTGGGTGTATGGCCATTTGCCGTATACAAATTTTGGGTTAAATGTTCTTCTCTTTCTTCTCTTGTGATATACAAAGCTTTTTTATTTTATTTTTTCGTAATACAGTTATTAACTATTATTTATGCGTTTTCTGTGTGTATTACGAGCATTATTTAATATTAATTTACTCTTTTTGTATTTTACGCGGCGCGTCCGTAAAAATGAAAGAGTTTCTGAGCGAACAAGTGTTCATTTTCACATCTGTTTTTACCCCCTATCTTACTAATATATAAAGCAAAGTCGCTAAAACCGTTATAATCGCTAACCGCGAAATCTACTGAACCAATTTAGCTGAAATTTTACATACCGATTCTTGACACTTCCTAGATGGTTTAAGCATGGTTTTTATCTTGAAAAATTTAATAACAATAGCAATGAATAAGCTCAAAGTTTTGAAAAAATACGCCAGCTTTTCACTTTAGTTCAGTAAAATCCGCTAGGTGGCGTTGTCATTAAATCAAAGCTACCTGCAACCGAATGAAACAAGTGTGGTTATAATATGCCGAAGCATCCCGGAAACTTTCGCAGTCGACTACCGGCAGTTCATGGAGCTGTATCGAGAATGTAGATAATAGTCTTGCAGCTGGGTATCCCAGTTACCGATGACGCTTTTCTCCAATGGGCAAGTGATCTAGGTCTACTTTCACCCTGAACCTCCAGGATTAACGAGTGCCACCAATAAAAAATTTATTCTAACCGATGACGTCTCCGACGAAATACCGGGAAACGTGTCTAGCCAGAGCACATCCTGCTCCAACACTTCAGAGTTATGTGGCCGTACTACCATCTGGCCTGGTGCAGTCATAGAATTTTTTACTACAAATGTAAGCCAGGGAAGACAGCCCTGAAGAGTACGGGCAGCCACAATGGCCAACTTCTTAATGGTCGTTCCAACGACATACCTACAGAGAAGGTATTCTCCAGGCCCACTTTCCCGACTAACGATAAGCGGTTGGTTATCCAGGGAACGACCTGAAGACGAGATAGATTTTAGTTAGCAGCGTATCTCCCTTATGTACGGTCTCCGTACACAGACTTCGAGGGTAAGAGTCAAGCTACCATCAGCTGGCTCTCCATCATCAAGAATAATAATAAGGAATAACTAGAAATTTCACCACTGGCCTTTTTCAGGGCCAATATAAGTATTTACGTTCATTACTTAACCTTCAATCTTATCGGATCTTTTAAGGGCCACCTAAGTTTAAACTATCTTGCCAACAAATATATTTTTACTACCATTTCTGGTAACATTATCCGTCGACTAAAAAACTACGTAAAGCCGACCACTATTAACCCAAGTCAATCATTCACCGGCAGACGTCGCGAGCAGAGTTGTTCGTCGGAAGGCTGGGAATCACGGTGACCGACGACTCTACATTACCCTCTTGACTTTAAGCATTCAACCAGGAATCACCAATCCTCTTCAAGGTCTGCGCTGGGCGAACCTAACAGCTATCAAGGAAAACAAAACTTGAGCCGACGGGAGTCTCCTACGGGCAAGCATCACTAACCAATCTCTACTAATCTCTGCACCTTAGATCATCAAAACAATTGAGTCTGAAAAAAAGGTGCTTTAGACACCAACGTCTTCGACGTTATACGAAGAGACGTTGGAAAAGAGCACTACAACTAGCCCTAAAGCTTCAGACTTGGTAATTTTTCTTCCGATCAGTCTGGGTCTTCAACAGTAGACCAGAAAAGATCACCCTTAGGTATCCAGGCAGTCACAATTGCTGTAAACTTGAGTCAAGAAAGAGTTTACTTAAGAAGCTCACCGTTTTTTTTTTAGGGCAATCGAACGTCGAACTACCTTGCTAACAAATATATAAGAACTTAACAAAGTTGACAGAAAACAGCCCTTTATGGCCAACGATTATTTTATGGCATAAGAAACGCACGGTACTATTCAGCATAATTATATTTTTTTTTTTAATTTTTACAGTTTATTATTTGACCAAATAAACTGTATGGATTGCGAACAAATATGTTTTTAATAAAAAGATTTGTATGCTGAGAAGTGTCAGGAATAAATGTAAAATTTCTAACGAAAATGTTTCGCATTTCATGTCAAGACACTACGGTGTTTCATTTAGTAAGCCTCGGGCGAAGCCGAGACGGGGGGCCGCTAGTTCGTTTATGATTCTTGTATCCGTAAGGAACTGTCGAGTTGGAGAGCAAATTCGTCTCAGTCGGTCCCGATGCGTCTTGGTGCCTTTCACTTTTCTTCCTCCTCTCTTGTTATAACTTTGCTGTCCCTTGGTCATGGGGCCTTCAGTACACAAGCTTTTTTTTCTTATCCACATGTTAAATTCGTATTTCTTTATTTCTCTGTAATTTTACATTGTGATTTATGTAATTGATGTTGACTATCTCGTACGGTCCCTCGTACTACTCATCGAGTTTGCCTTTAGATAGCTCCTTTCGTACATATACCATTTCACCTTTCAAAAAATTGTGTTTAGTGTCCTGTCATAGTAGTATTTTGATCGGTATTTGTTTTGGGTCATTGCTTTCAATGTTCATGATTGCACAAGTGTCCCCGTAATTCGTTGCAGTAACTGTATATATTTGGTCCGCCTCTGGCTTTTTGAAGCTTGACAGGAGTTTCGCCTGCTGACCGAATACGAGCTTGTAAGGTCTATAGCCTGTGCTTTCGTGCAGCATGCGTTCGATTGCACCATTGCTCTGAAGATGGATTGCCGTGCTCCCAAGTTTTTCAATTTTGAATTATCACGTGAACTTGTCCATCGTTTTGTTTATAAAATGCGTCCCCCGGTCTGATAATAATTTTTCTGGGGCTCCAAAGTATGCTAAAAATTTATTTGTTAAGGCTTCTACCGTTTCTTTAGCTGTTGCTCTTTGTACCGGTATTAACACAATTGACTTATTTAGCCAATTCTAGCCGTTTGTTGAAGGCTTATTAATTGGTCCATAATAGTCGATTAAGATTTTCTCAAACGATCTTCTGGACATGTCTGTAATGAGCGTAGCTTGCTTTTGTTTTTACATGCACTAGTTTTTTAGTCTGACATGACCTGCATCCAAGTATAAATTGCCTTACGTCGGCAATAATAATCCCTCGCTATCTTATGGTAAGTCTTAATTATTTTAATTGCACTAGAGCGCCGCTGGAAGCTCGCCCCACTACTCAGCCAGCTGAAAAATTCTATTTTTTTAAACCAATTTCTTTAAATCTTACTGAAGGTACCATGAAATGGCATTCCAGCATAATGTAGAGTAAGTCTAAAGAAATTAAGGTAAAATTTTTTTTTGGTAAAATTAACGTAAAATGTCCAAAAAATTTTTATGGCCATTTTTCAAAAGAACTTTTTTGTACTTTTCTTATCGGTTCGACAAAAGTTTACCAACGATCTTTCTGAAATTTAGTGTGAATGTTGGGAGCTATAATACCTACCTTCTCTCTAAATTTTAACTTATAATATTCATTAGAACAAGAGTTGTTCAATTTCGAAAATATGGCCAAAAATGACGGTTTTTTCAAAATTGCAAAAAAAACGGCTTAATCGATTTCAATTTTGCGCGTCGCATTTTTCGGGTCTTGAAATTGCGCATCTTTTTTATCTAGACGCAGAAAATCTGTTTTGGCCATTTTTACTATTTTTTGAGGCCTTTACTGTTATTTCCAGCTGTTAAAAAATATTGCAATTTTTATTGAATACCATTTTCTAGCGAGTACAATTTTTTTTTTTTTTAATCATAATTTCCTTGACGGAAAAGCTAATTATATTACTCTAAGAGATCGATTGGTGGTAGTATTGGATTCCCAAGCATCTATACTGATGCCCGGCTTACCTTTAAAATCTTGGCGCTTGACATCCAGTCCAACTTTCGCTTGGAAGTTATCTATTGAGTCATCAAGTATCGCTCCAATCTTTCCGTTTAATCCCGTACTATTTACTGTACTTTTCTTTGTCTGTGTACCCCCCGATTCATTTATTCGTTTTTTGCTTACACTCTCACTAGACGGTCTGCTCTGTGCCCTTTTATTCAGCGTTAGTCGTCTTCCTTTGACCGTATTCGGTATTTTTGGTTGTCGCTTGCTACTCTCTTGGAGCACACCTTGCACGTAAGCTTGGACCCATCGGTCATTCCCCTTCTCTCTTTTATCATTCTCGCTTGGCATACCTGCGTCTGAACTCATCTTCTCTAGGATGTCTATAGATTCGAGAATTTTCTCTCTCTTTTCGATTAACTCTGCAACCAGACCTGCCTGTGCCCGGAGGTAACCCCAGTGCTTATCATTATTCGCATTTACCTCTATTATATATGTATCTGCTATTCTTGCCTCCCCTTTACTTTTCTCGTTTGCTAAGCTAGCTGTGGATAGTTAAAATCCCTAATGTTTTGCTGGCTCACAATTTACGTTTAAAGCCGCCGATGAGTCACAGTTCGCTATGATAATTTTCTTTGATACACTGCCTTTTTGCGGTGTTACTAAAAAATTTGGCGGGTATCTATGCAACATATCTAGTTGCCTTTTACGATTTCTTGTGTTACATTTTCGTTGACTATCTAGTTCTAAATGAGGTGTGCTAGTTATTCCCACTTCTTTTTAAATATTTTCTTCTGTGCGCATGTAGGCTAATTTATCATCGGTCGGACCCTGCGATAAGTTTTGTTCTCCATCATTGTTTGAAAATCCCATTTCAATACTTTTCTTCTAATTCTCTTCTGTAATCGGCATAATTCGCTTACGCGGCCTGCTTCTTTTCCCCTGTTCCTTACGTAGCTCCGCTTTTTTTCATCTTCATAACTTTACTCGCTACTAGCCATTCCGGTTTTGAATTTGCCTCGCTGTGTTAATTGACTGTTAACTTATCTGAATTATTCATTTTGCGTGGCTTCTTTCTTTGTACCCTTTTATTCGACTCATTTGAATTGGATGTTTCGATCTGCCATTTTTTATCTTTTTTTATTATGTTTTTTTTTCTTGTCCCTACCTTGAATATTCGTGCGGGTGGCACCTTTATGTCACCATGACCATCCCTCTCTTGCTCTTTGGCAAGTTCATAAAACTCTCGTCGTGGTAGTTCAGGGTTTTTCTCTCCATCCTCTATAATCGGATTTCGGGATAGTGCGTCTGGTGCCTTATTAATTATTCCTCGTCTGTAAACAACATCAAACTCACAGCCTCTTGATTCTGCTTAAAGCCTGTTAGATCTTAAATCTGGTTTCTTTCACAAGTTAAAATGTTTAAGAGGTTCATGGTCCGTAACCACCGTGAATTTTCAGCCAAATAGATAGGGTCAAAATTGTTTTTTTGCGTATACTACTGCGAGCAATTCTTTATCATGTATAGGGTATCAAAGTTCGCTGCCCTTTAAGCATCTAAAAGCATACTTGCGTGGGTTTTCTTTCCCTATTTCTCCCTGACTCAATATTGCCCCAATTGCATAGTCTGATGCATTCGTTGTCACTACAAATGGTTTTTTTAGGTCGGGTGTATTAAGTACAGGTTCGCTGCAAAATGTGTCTACGAGGATTTTGAATGCCTATTCATGCTGCTCCTCCCATTTAAACTCTGTACCTTTCTTTAGAAATTTAGATAGCGGTTGAGCGGTTTTTGCGTAACCTTTAATAAATCTCTTGTAATACCCGACGAATACAAGAAATCCTTTGATTTTCTTTGCATTTGTAGGCCTTGATAATCGCTCTAACAATTTTATGAAGCGTTTGCGATGCTCCTTGAGATTCGTTGATACAACGTGCTGTCGCCAGAGATTCCAGTATATCACTCTGGAAAGGAAGTGGGTGACAACTACCGACTGTTATCTCGTTGAGCTGCCTGAAATCCGTTACCACCCGCCAGCGTTTTTTGCTGTATGGTCCTGCGTTTTTTGGTACGATCCACATGTTCGAGCTGTATCGCGATTCTAAAGGCTCTAATTATGCCTTGTTCGAGTATTTTCTTAATCTCAACTTTCATTTGATGTAATAATTGATTACTCCATATACAGTCATGTACACGTCTATATACACATCAAGGTCCGAGAAAGAAGGTATGATTCCAGTCAGGTTTCCTGAAAGTAGTGTGGAGGGTGGTATGGGGGCGGTTAGGGTCACAAAAAAATGCGTGGAGGACTGTGGGGGATTTTGGGAAAAACTGCAATGTGTCAAAATAAGGAAAGAAGTTACGGGTTTTTACCTTATTTTGTGGGGGGTGGGGTGAATGGGGGTCTTTGGGGGATGTGTAGAATGCCCCACCGAGATAACTATAATATAGGAAGATATATATATATATAATTTAATAATAATTTTAAAAATTAACCAAATGCTGTGGTAGTCGAAGCCATCGATAAATTTTTTTTTTTAGTTTATGTTTTATAGAAAAATCTCTTTCCTTATCATCCAAGACAGTATTCATCGATAGAATTTCATTTTTTAAACGTTTTTACGTTGCTGTAAAGCATCTATTCTTGTCACCAATGCATAGTGACAAAATTTATCCGCTGATTCAAGACTTTGATTCATACGAAAAAGTATACAATTTTCGTTATTTATATGAAAATTTTTTTGGAAAACAATTTCGATTATTTTTCCAACTAAAAACGAAACAAAAAATTTTTTAATTAAAAAAGTATTAGTTGCATTATGGTACCAGCTTCTTCATAGTTATCATCAAATTAAAAAATTGTTTCTACGTAACCCGCTAGGATCACAGATTCTTTAATGTTTTCTAAGTAACAATGTTATTCTTTCTTGAACTATGAAATAATGTCTTTTCTTGTAATAAGTTTTATATAAACTAAAAAAAATAAATAACAAAATGGTCATGACTACTGGAAAAATGTTTTTTTTTCAATTCTTTGGCTTCTTCTTTAAAGATTTGTAACGATTGGCCCATTAAATTTTTTTGTATCGACTCAGTCCTATTACCTTCTGGACAAACCCTGTCAAAATCAAGGCCATGTATGTTCCCCATACATGGAGTAGCTAAATACTAAATGACATGTATAGGACCGGAACTATTGGACTAAAGGGCATCCAGTATATCAGTTAAAATTTTTACTTTACCAACTTCTGTATGAAAAGAAATTATTGTTTATAACTAATTATCCATGTGTTCAAGCCAAAAATGACGAAAAGAGCACTCAAGCTGGTACTTTAAGGATTCATTTAAGCCCAAATTCAGTGCAATCATTTGCGAATTAAAAGTGGAAAGTTATATTTCAGCGTGCACACTGATACACTCTTGTATGATCACGAAATATAACACTTCTCTCTTAATCCATAGCAAATTTTATTAAATTTAGGCTTCATTGATTCTTCAAAGTACCAGCTTGGGGGCTCTTCTTATCATTTTGGGCTTGAATAGTTGTATAATCTGTTATTAACAATAATTTCTTATTATAAGAAATCCAGTAAAGTAAAAATTCCAGATGATATACTGAATGCCCTTAAGTTGGACTACACACACATGTACATGCATTAATAATTAAAGATTCTTAAAACCATAAATAATAGAAATGTATACTAAATCAAAAATAATTATTGAACAATAAAAAATTGCGTGTGTGGGTATGCGTATCCGTATAATAACAATCAAGTAAGTACTAATAAAGTCTACTTTGACTTCGCACTATGTAAGTAGCCGGCTTACTTTGTTTGCCAATGGCTATGGAGCGAGAAGTCGAGATCAAAATGCTTGTCTTGGGGACGTAAGAATCGGTGGAAGTCTTTACCAGTCAAGTATTCCGGATCGGGCAGGAAATGCTTGCGCGGGCGACTCAATACCCAATCCTGGTGACGTTTACACTCACTGTTTAGGCTCCTGGTTACACAAAGATCCAAGCCCATAAGCTCCTGGCACCCTTCTTCGCACGTCTGGCACGCTGGCAATCCCAAGCTGATTTTTCGACCTGTTTGCTCTATTTCTCCCCCCATGCGTGCTACTCTTATTCTACTAAAACTCCTGCGAACTTGTATTAGCGATGCCGTTACAAAATATTGTAAATGTATTTTGCCTAGTCTTTTTTAATTTAATTTGAGCGATATTATAAGGATTTATTGAAATGCCCAAAAACTGTATGGAAATCTATGCTTGAGAAAAGGGCACAATGAAGAGAATTAATAGATTTTTTTAACATTTACAAGACAGATAATTGAAAATAAAAATATTTACATAAAAAAAATAACAGTAAAGTTAAAAAAACATATACAAAATGTTATAATAAAGTTCATTCAATAAATATTTCCTATTTATTAAAGTTATAAAAATACAAATTTAATTTGATTGTAAATACTAAATGTCTAATTTAAGTTTGTTCCGTCATTTTTCATGCAAACACTAAAATTTTATGATTAAATGAAGATATATAAACATAAAGACAACGTTTTTATCTTTAACCAATATCGAATAGTTAACGGTTGGTGCGCGGAACACACAGTGAGAGGTGTTTTATTAATACATTATTTAATGTTCAGAAAATAAGTATTTATTCAACAAAAATACATCATTGAATTATTCAATAAAAAAATTTAATAATTTATCTTACAATTAAATATTCACGATCAAAAAATAATTTGAATAACAGGTCGTTATAAACATAACTTAAATGTCAAAAATCAACTTTTCTCTTTCAATAAGCGTTATTCTTAGTTTATTATATACATCTGACTATCTTATTAGTTTAGTTCTTGGAGATTATAGGGTGAACTTTCAAGGTATAAATTTCAACTGATTCCTATGTATTTTTTGCAGTAGAAAATTATAATCAGCGTTCGGCAACTGCACAGATGTGCTTGATTTTATAATTAACAACTTGTAAAAAAAACGCTTTTTTCAGTTTTTGACGTATATCTAGTTTTTTGAGCCTGCTTATGATGTATACATAATTGGAGAAGTTGTTAATCTTACTAATATATAAAGCAAAGTTGCTAAAACCGTTGTAATCGTTAACTGCGAAAACTACTCAACCGATCTTGCTAAAAACTGATTCTTGACACTTCCTTAATAGTTTTAGAATAGTTTCTCAGTTGAAAAAATTAATAACAATAATAGGAATAAATAAGCTCAAAATTTAGCAAAAATATGTTAGCTTTTCCCTTTAGTTTAGTATAATCCGCTAGGTGGTGTGGGAGTAAAATCGAGGCTACCTGCAACAGAATTACATAAGTCTGGTTATAATATCCCCGAGCAAAGGACTGAATACCACAGTCGTTCACCGGCAGTGCATTAAGCATAGAATTTGGAGTCATGCAGCTGTGTATCCCGGCTACCGAAAACACTGTTCTCTAATGGACTAGCCACTTAAGTCGAACTCCATTCTGAACCACCATGACCAGGAGATGTCTAGCCAGAGCACAATTTGCTCCAGCAATTTGTGTTCCATGGCCATTCTTCCAACTGCCCTGGTGCTACCAGAGCAGATTTTACTACAACAGTAAGTCAGGGAGAACAACCCTGAGTTTGGATAGCCACAACGGCCTCCTCAGTGTTTCGTTGCCACGGCACACCTGCAGAGAAAGTATTTTCTAGACCCACTTTTTCGACTACCTATATGCAGTTCTTTGGTCAGCGACATATCTCCCTCCAGCACGCTCTGTATGCAAAGACTCCAAGAGTAAAAGTCAAGCTACTAACAAACAGCTCTCCATCATCAAGAATAATAAGGGATGGCTAGAAGTATCACCACCGGCCGCGGCCGCAGGGCCATTATAGGTATTTACGTTCCATACTTAGCCATCAATCTTATCGATTCTTTTTAGGGCCCAAACTACCTTGCCAACTAATACATTTTTACTACCATTTCTGGCAACAATTCGTCGACTGAGACGAAATAAAGCCGGCTGCTATTAAACCAAGTCAGTCATTCACTGGCAGACGTCACGAGCAGAGTTATTCGTCGCAACGCTGAAAACCCTGGCGACCAACGACCCTATATAACATTACTCTCGACTCTAAACTTTTAACCAGGAATCACTGATTCTCTCTAAGGTCTACGCTTGGCGATTCTAACAGCTATGAAGGAAAAATAAACTTGAGCAAACATAACAGTCTCCAACGGGCTAGCATCACGAACCGATCTCCTTAGTTTAGATTACCAAAACGACTGAGCTCTGCAAAAAAATATGCTTTGGACACCAACATTCCTGGCGTAGCACCAGGAGACGTTGGGAAAGAGCTCTACAACTATAGCTCTAACGCTTCAGACGTTGTAGTTTTCCTCCCGATCAGCCTGGTGCTATAACAGCAGGCCAGAAAAGATTACCCTAAAGTATCCAGGCAGTCCCGTTCGCTGTCAAGAAAAAAGTGAAACTTTAGTCGAGAAATAGTTTAGCTCACCGGTCGTATTACCTTGCCAGTAAATACATTATAACTTGACGAAGTTAATAAAAAACAGCCTTCAGGGTTTACAATAGTTTTAACCATGACGATAGTTACAAGAGAGCGAATTGGAAGTAAAACTTTAAATGCTTTAAATGTTTAAAATTTCTGGTGTCAAGAAACTGACGTAGGACATTCATCGAGATTATAACAGCAGTTCCAAATTGACACATAAAGAATTCATTAAGTGAGAGATCAATTTCATTATAACCCTGACAATAATTACTTAAGTCTTTAAGATTTTTAAATAGGTAGAATAAAGTGTATTTGTATTTATTGTGGCAATAAAAAATGGAGAGATTAAGCTCCAGGACTTTGTTGCTCTGGTAACAAAGTTGTAAGATTGGAAAAAACAATTTTCTACTTATATATTTTTCATTAGTCTTAAATATTCAAGGATTTATTAAATAGCCCTTTCCTTCTATTATAACCTCAGATAGTTCAAATTATGAGCCCTCCAGGGCCAGAAATAATTTTATGGCGTAAGGATCGCACGGTACTTCTCAGCATATATATATTTTTTCACTTTTTATAGCTTATTATTTGACAAAATAAACTGCATGGATTCACAAATATGTTTTCAATAAAATTTCTCGTTTTGAGAAGTGTCAGGAATAGAAGTGAAGTTTTTATCTGGAAACGTTTTATATTACGTGTTTTTACCGTTCCCGGTTTTATTTAATTAAATAATAACTGTTAAAATAACTACTTTTGATTAAATTCAATCGTTTTAAATAAATTTTATTTTTAAATGTCGCGTGCAGCTCCGATTTCAAAACTTTGCGCTTGATAGTACCGCCTACCGCTCGCTAGGTGGCAATTTCTAGTTTCTGGTAAACATCGCAAGTAAGAAAGTAGCTTATAGTATATAAGGAAGGCTGCACGACTACTCCAAATTATCCTCCTGGATTACCCGATCTAAGCCTAAGCCAGGTTCTCACTTGACGAGACCTGCGCTACGGCAGTGGCTAGAGCGATAGTGAATTGCAATAAATACTAATGTATAAAACCACCCAAAAGCTCTGTGTGTCGAATCTCTACTTCACCTACTCTCGCCATAATTTTCTACATTACGTGGCACTGTTGACCAACCATTATGAGAATCTGGCAAATATACTGGCAACGAGCTCTCTTTGACTGCTGTGAATCGGTGCCCAACCACCCACCAGCGTCACCAGCTCCAGCGGCGGCATCGGAATCTAGCAGAAGCACTGCCTCACCACGCCTAAAGCTTCCAATCTAACGTTTTCACCGTTGATTGATCTCTGTGGCGAATTCGACACTCTCGGAGAGGATTCTCGCCCACCCCGACTCCCTTTTGCTGTTCAAAGCCACCTACCCCCAACAGGTCGAATTATCAGTGTCAACATACTACGGTGTTCTATTCAGTGAGTCTCGGGTGAAGCTAGACGAGGAGACCGCTGGTTATAAATATATTGAATTCACTGTTCGTTTACGCTGATATTTTACTAACTTACTTCAGCATGCAAGGATAACAAAACAGAACAATTGTGGGCAGGATATTGTTGGGTTTCATCAATGCATTGTTTAATTTTTTATAAATACGTAACAAACATTATTGCAATACTATTTAGGTATTTTTTACATGGGCGCCTGTAATATGATAAGTCAGCAATGTTTTCTATGAACCATGTATAGAGCCATTTGTAGGAAAAGTATACTATCGGTCAACTATGTAACTAAAGGGTGAGCCTATACTACGAACAATTGGTTATATTTCTAATATACTCTTTAGGTTGATAGATTAAAGTCTAAATGCAGAGATATCAATCAGACAAAATCAACTCTCAGTAAGATCATTGTTTAAGTTTTGTCAATAAAAACTTCGTTCTCTTTGGGTCAATGGACTACGATTTTGGCTGAACATCAGAAGAAATAAGTAGATAAAATAACAAAATAATAATAAAATTAATTAGTAACATCATTTAGATATCACTCGGTATAAAATGAACGATTAGTGATAAGACCAAATGTAAATCGCATAATATTCACTTACAATTATTGTTATTTAATGATGTACTCTACAGAAAAAAAACATAACTCGCAACAAAATATAATACTGTTCTATGTCATAAAAAAAAATCTTTATAGTTTATATTTTGTTAAACGGTTGAACGAGTAAAAAAAATTAACAGATGCCTAAATTGAGAGTAGATCAACTTATATTAGTTCGTTGACTCAATTCATGGTTGGTAACAGCGCGTAGCATTATAATCTTTGTGATTGATCAAATTGTAAGAAAAATGGCAGTTTTAATTTAAGCAACTTTGTCCAGGGATTTTGTATCATTTTAGACGTCGATAACTTTACCTAACGGCTATTTACCCGGAAAGGTGGATTCGACTTTTATAAGGACTAGATCTCTGATCTCCCAGCTCCTATGAGAAAGCAACTAATTCGATCGATTCTGCAAAGTAGAAAGATATTCCGAGGGTCATATCTTCCACAAACACTTAAGAATTCGAACATCATTCAAACAGACCAGAGGTTGAGAGTTGAAGTAGGCTTTGATTCTACAGAGCAGTGTTGTATATTCGATAAAAATAAAATTTTGTACACCAATTACTCGTTCAAAATGATGCTTCACCAACTTATAATCGGCTTCACACATACCTTCAAAGTGGGGAGCAAGCTCTGGATTGAAGTTCCATTGCATTCGAAGGTTGGTCAAGTTCTGAGCTAAGGACGTAAAATTAAAGATATTTGCGTTCATTTTTCAAA
Source organism: Copidosoma floridanum (assembly GCF_000648655.2). Next base: position 317,607 of record NW_019379761.1, on the reverse strand, counting down.
GTTCTGCGTTAGTTTCTCCGAAGTTAGTCCCTTGATCGCTAAATAGTTTTGTACAATATCCGCGACGAGAAGTACATCTACGGAAGACATCAATAGAAGCTTCAACCGAATAGTCTTCGACCATTTGAAGGGGAATCGCACTAGCTACCGTGAATATAAAAATGATGCCAAAGGCTTTTAAAATACCCTTTTCTTTATTAACAGATATCTGAACAGGAAACGGTCCAGCGTCATCAACACTAATTTTTTGAAAAGGAACACTCGGGATGAAGGGAAATCTCAGAAAATCAATGATCAACTGAGTTTGAGTCCTTGATTGACCTAAGCTAAATTCACCCATATGGAGTCATTACTTATTTATTTTATTTCATTCGTTTCATTTTGTAAGTAGATGTAAATAAATAACCGCGCGCGTAATGTGGCCACAGTAAATGTGCGGGTCTCGAGCTCGGAAAAACAACAGAGAAAGCGTGCTTCAATAATCATACTCTGATCGAAAAATTTTTGTTTTGTTTTCTTCTTAAACAACAACGAGATATTCATGGATTTTATTAATTATACTATCTGAAACCAGCATGAATTTATTTACGACTTTTGTCGAGTGTTTTTAGGATATGTACAGAAAAGTATTCAGAAATTGCAGCACGAGCTTTTATGGCAATCTATATTTTTTGACACGTATTTTCAAAAATAAATAAGTGTAGCAAAGTAAATTATTAATGATACATCAACAAAAAAACGCTCGTGCAATTTGGGACATACTAATATCTTAAACAATGTTGCTCACCGACCATAATATTTTAATAATGAATTAAATTAACAATAATCAAGACATGTCATTTAGTAATTTTTAAATACTAAATAACACTTTAATTATAAGTATCAATGCAACAATGAGTTCAATGATTTGATTATTCGACGCTCAGTTTACTAAACATTACAGTTTGGGTTTCTTTAATAAGTGACGAATAATTTGCACTTACATAATTAGAGAAATATGGCCTCACACTTTATGTATAATATAAATTAAAACTTTGGTTTGGATAAAAAAAAAACACGAGCACTTTTGTAATAAAAAACGTAATTCATTATTTTGCTTTGTCGAAATTATTTTTAGTAATAAAACGTCACATGTGTTAAGCATTTATGTAAAAAAAGACAACAAAATATTTCTTTAATACAAAAACCAACTTATTATAATTGTGCTGATAAAAAAAAAAAAAAAAAAATATCAGTTAGATTCGAAAGCTGGAATGTTTGGCTGAAGCAAAAGACTTAGCCCGCGCAGCTATCGTTGATCGTACCTGAGACGTAAAAGATGTCATATTTAAGTTTGAGAAGTGGGTGGAACTCAGGTTAAGGGTTTGGGTAGGGGGCTCTCCCACTGAAGTGCTGAAGCTTGTTCTATGGAGAAAGGGTGATTGCGCACTGAGCATGTGGCGAATTCCCAAAAATCTGGAAATCTTCATGTTGTCTGACCTACATAACCGTAAAAACAACGAGTTTAGTCGCCTGGTTTTTTTGAAATGATTGAAAATGACATCACGAGCAGTCTAACCTTTTTAGTAACCTATGCTTTATCTTATCTTTTGGCTGTCACGTTTGGGTAGGTTTAATTTTCAGTTGAAATACAGTGCCATGTTACAAAAAGAGTCATAGTATGAACATCTGAGCATCGATGAGCAATACATGTAGGCTAACAGAAAAGAAGACTATTGAGCAAAAATAAAACATTGATCAGCATAACTAATGACCTCTAGATTAAATCCACCTCTTGTTTTAAGGCAGTGACTAAAAGTTATCGCAAGAAGTCAACTTATGGATCCCCTGACGAAAGGGACATTCGTTTGGATGCGAGAATACTATTTAATAAGTAGATTCAAACGAACTGGCCCTATTTGTTTTTTTCCAAAATGCTGGAGGCTCGAGAATTGTCACCCTTACCCGTGAACAATGTAAGCGTAATCACTTAAAAGGTAATAAATTCTCACAATCGATTCAAGGTGGGTGGATCCATGCTACTACCATTAAGTTGTTAAGTTTCTGCCAATATCTGTTGGTGTAGAAGTTGAATTTACTTACAGTCAGGGCTATGAAAATATCCTCATCTCCTATCTGATGATTTTTAAAAAAAAGAGGGTCCAAGGGACTTATTATCTTCTTAGATTGGCTGTTAGCTTCAGAACAAAAGTTAGGTGGGCAATTAGTTGTAGCAGAGATGTAAGAATTAATAAGACGACCTTTAATAATAATAGCGTTAAATTTTCTTTAAAGCCGTGGTATAACTATCCTCAGACAAGGGAATATTTTTTATTAAATCTTAAGCCTCCCCCTTTAGATATGTGCGCAGATTTTGGTACTATGTAATGGGAGAAATTTCAGTTTTTTTATGCACAAGAGCCCTGTATACTCCGTGGAAACATTTTATTCATCCATCTTGTCTAATTGAACAAACATTTATTAATAAATATTTTTAGCCCTTCTGTTAAGTATATATTGTGGGTGTTATGAACGCGGCTAAGAGTATCTGTGAGCGTATGTAACAGGTAAAAGTGCGACGTTAGATGTTGACGACCTAAAAAGTTGTTTTGCATATATTATTTTTTATAATTTTTCCATATTCTAATCGCTACGCTTACAGCTTCTTATTTTTGTTGTATCCCTTACCCTAAAAACTAGAATTTTTTTTCGTTCCTCATTGTATCGAATATTAATTTTCTGTCTTATGAACGCGGCTAAGAGTATCTGTGAGCGTATGTAACAGGTAGCAGTGTTGTATATTCGATAAAAATAAAATTTTGTACACCAATTACTCGTTCAAAATGATGCTTCACCAACTTATAATCGGCTTCACACATACCTTCAAAGTGGGGAGCAAGCTCTGGATTGAAGTTCCATTGCATTCGAAGGTTGGTCAAGTTCTGAGCTAAGGACGTAAAATTAAAGATATTTGCGTTCATTTTTCAAAGTTCTGCGTTAGTTTCTCCGAAGTTAGTCCCTTGATCGCTAAATAGTTTTGTACAATATCCGCGACGAGAAGTACATCTACGGAAGACATCAATAGAAGCTTCAACCGAATAGTCTTCGACCATTTGAAGGGGAATCGCACTAGCTACCGTGAATATAAAAATGATGCCAAAGGCTTTTAAAATACCCTTTTCTTTATTAACAGATATCTGAACAGGAAACGGTCCAGCGTCATCAACACTAATTTTTTGAAAAGGAACACTCGGGATGAAGGGAAATCTCAGAAAATCAATGATCAACTGAGTTTGAGTCCTTGATTGACCTAAGCTAAATTCACCCATATGGAGTCATTACTTATTTATTTTATTTCATTCGTTTCATTTTGTAAGTAGATGTAAATAAATAACCGCGCGCGTAATGTGGCCACAGTAAATGTGCGGGTCTCGAGCTCGGAAAAACAACAGAGAAAGCGTGCTTCAATAATCATACTCTGATCGAAAAATTTTTGTTTTGTTTTCTTCTTAAACAACAACGAGATATTCATGGATTTTATTAATTATACTATCTGAAACCAGCATGAATTTATTTACGACTTTTGTCGAGTGTTTTTAGGATATGTACAGAAAAGTATTCAGAAATTGCAGCACGAGCTTTTATGGCAATCTATATTTTTTGACACGTATTTTCAAAAATAAATAAGTGTAGCAAAGTAAATTATTAATGATACATCAACA